>CAOLHI010005070.1:0-85263 GCA_948474755.1 Ctenosaura bakeri | reverse complement strand
GATGACACTTGCAGCACTCAGTTCACTTGCAGAAAACTTTTCTACTATAGATGCCTTACCGTGCATGTTCTACCAGTAGTGGGGAACAAAATTGGATCAGCAGAGTCACAGATCCACCACCTCATTTGCCTGACACATTCATTAATATTGACCTTGTGGTATTACAGTCCTTCTACTGGAGTCAATAGGAAGGAAACTAGAAAATTCTCTCCTTCCACTCTGGGCACATACCTCAAAGGTTAAGATAACTCTGTTTGGCTAAATTCTATAGTCACTTACGTGGAAGCCAGCCTCAGTGAATTTACTGAGACCTGTTTCTGAGCCAAATTCCAGTTTGGGAGGCTGAATGCAGGTGAGGCCAAAGCAAACTGGGGCCAAAGCAAAATGGGTACAGCCAAATGCAATTCCTACCACTATGGCCATTTTCCTACCTAAACACAGGAAGCAAAGCTTAAGATCCTTTCCACACCTTATATCATACAACACCCTGGCAGTGCCTTGGCTGGGACTGAAGCATGTTCCAAATGCTTCCCTCTGCACCCAGCTGGCTGTCAGCAGATGGTAGCGTTCAGGACATGCTTCTTCCTTTTGCGGTGCAGCTGTTCTCTTCCTGTCCTGCACTGAGGAAGGAAGTGCCTCAATAGCAAAATAGGCAAAATGGAAAGATCAGTTCTTTGGTACATCACCTTCCTGGGTTGGAAAACACAGCTCATTTCCATGCAACACATATCCAGGCTATAAACAGGATCATACCTACCATAACAAAATGGAGATAACAACAGGCGCGGATTTTGGAACTGTATGCAGTTCAAATCTGGTCTGTGAGCTGGAGGTTCCCTGTGTATCTCTGATATGTAGGATTATGGTCTAATAGTGGTTTTCAAATTTTGGTGCTTCAGATGTTTTTGATTACAGATCTCAGAAGTACTGACCATCAGTCATGCTGGTTGATGCTTTTGAGAGCTGAACTCTAAGGCTTCTGGGGACAAAGTTTAAGGATCACTGAACTTTAAGATTTCCTAGTGTTGCAGAAGTTTGATAACTACTCTGCATGCTCATGTGGTTGAAAACCTCTTGGAGTGCTCCATTTCAGGATTCAGGGCACTTCGTTTTGCTCTGTTCTTCATTTTTTGATATCACCTGTGTATTAAAACTGATATAGAAAACCAGACTACAGAGAAAAACTGAAATATTATAATATAAAGAACATGTATGTTTTTCTATCATAAAAAAGGGCATTGTGAAAATGAAGTTGAGCCTGCATATACTGTGACCTTCTCAACCAAATGCAATCAGTCAGGGGTATGTAAGGATCTATAAAGCTTGAACTCTTTTTAGTTCCCCAATATACACTCTGAGCTTCAGCCTGTCCTGATTCCACATAGTCCTCTCTGCTTATAAGCTGCATTTTTCAAATGTAACCATTGTTGTACAGATGCATTTTAGAATGGCACGTTGTTTTGTTTGCATATCTTTCAAATGCACACATTCTCAAACACATTTTTCCTTTTTCTTGTGGGATACCTTGCAAATGTATAAATGTTTGGATTCCTGGATCTGGTTATGCATTTGGGTTCAAAAAGTATAAGCTAGGAAAATCTAATTTTAAAAACCACAAAGTTACTATCTCATTAGTTCCTAACCATGTCCTAGAGGCTGTTGTGTCCTAGAATCTCTTGTAGCTTCCTAGCTGGGCTGGCCTGTGGGGCTGATGGGTTCCACTGAGTTTCTTAGTTCACAGGTCATATAGGCCCAGCTTAGCTTAACTGTTCATGCTTACTGTCAAGGCTTGCCCAAGACATTTTGCTGACTGGGATCTTACTTCAATATGGGACAGCATCTTTCCATTGCACTCTGTGGCACCAAGCTAATTTACAGGATCAGAACAAGACAGAGATTGGAAAAAGTGTTTTTCTTTGTTCTACAGTTCTATGGAATCCCAGAATCCCTTACAGAGGGATTCTGAGAGTTTTAATCCAAGAAAGGAATTTCCCCATGAAGTATGATCGACCATTAGAATAATCTATCATCCAGCAAAAGGGAATGCATGAGAGATGTCATTTCTGCACAAGTTTGTTATAGTGCGATGATTCCACTTTCAACCCCCTATAGAATCCTGGGGTTTCCAGTTTCGGGAGGGACTGGCTGGCCCCTCCTGAAATTGAAAACCCCAGAATTCTATAGGAGGTTGAAAGTGGAATCATTGCACTATAACAGACTCGTGCGTAAATGGCCAGAATTAAGAAGAACTGTCACTGCTAATACCTCAGCATTAGCCATGTGGGGCAGTTGCCTTACTCTGTCAGCAGTAGGGCTGGGCCGTAGTCCTGTGAATTTCTCCATATACTGTAGTTGGAACATAGCAAACAGAAATGCCCAAGAAATGTCTTCATTTTCATCTCTCTCTCTCTCTCTCTCTCTCTCTCACACACACACACACACATCACCTGGAGATTAAAACATGTTCAGGAAAATTTGGCTCCTATTATCTAACAAACTGCTACATGTTTGGCTTCTGTACATGCAAATTAGGCATGCTAAATATAATGATAAATATATTCCACTAGCGATTCATTAACTTAGTGTAGGCAGACTGCATGTGGAGCATGATCACAGCTTGAGTGAAAATTAGCATGTCTGTAAGAAAAATATCAAAATTTCTCATATTTGGCAGATCATAAACACATGAAAACTCATCTGAACATAATGTGCCTTCTCCTGCCCCACAACGGCTTTACTATGCCAGCTTATAATGTGCCAATTTGTGTAAATCTCATTATGGAGCTTTTGTTCTGTAACCCAAAATGCTGATGAGGAACAGTTTGTAAGGTAGCAATAACTGAGACTGAGGATTAATTAAGAACATTTGAACGTGTAATCTTTTACCTGTAGATTTAGAGAGTGGTTCTCACAAGTAGCAGATAAGAAGAACTAATTTTTTTCTATATTGCATTCCTTCCAATGCAGGTTGGGGCTCTATGATGGAATCTTTCTTCTCCTCTCCTCAAAACAGACAAAAAACTAAATAATCTGCAAACAGAAAACTAGATATTATAGGCAAAAGGAAGATTCTGACTTAGTGCTAGTTGTAGTTTTCAACATGTAAGGATTTTTTTTTTTTTTTTGGCAAGTGTGGGGAGAGCTATTCCATCTCCCACCTTAACTTGTGTAGCCCAGAAATAGGTTTATTTCCTCATCTGATATATGGGAAAATGGACCGGTGGCAGCGAATGACTTCCATTTCAATGAGACAGTGGCCATTTCCGTCCTACATTGTTATAGAGATATTGTTCCACTTTCAACATCATATGGAACCCTAAGATTTGCAATTTAAGCAGGAGCATTTTGAATTCTCCACCAGAGAGCTCTTTGGCCTCAGTAAACTACAAACCCCAGAATTACGCAGGATGTTGAAAGTGGAAAAATAGCACTATAACAGTGTAGTGCAGAAATGGCCAGTGAATCTACTCCAAGTGTAGTTTGAACTTTAAAGGAGGTGTCCAAAGTGCTGAATTCTATTCCTAAAATTCTGCTCCTTTAAGGTTCAGATTACCACTCAGAGTGGCTTCACTGCCCACTGCCCACTGACATCAGCTACCAGTGAACCAGGCTCAATAGACAAAACACAGAAACAAAATCCCATTTGAATGATTTTCTACTTCATGTATTTTCAGATGTGATTGCCAATACTGCTATCATACATAACTTACATTGATTTTTTAAAAAGTTTTGCAGAGTCTTTTACAACAGTTACCCATCCCCCTTCTTCTGGTCCCATTTCAATAGACAAGGAAATCAGAATGAGAAATTACTGTTTGAACCAGACAGCAAGTCTAGTATGGCAAAAAACCTTGTCCAGGCCTTCCAGATGAATCCATGACCGTATTGTTCTAGTCCTAGTCTTCTTCCATTTTTGCCTTTGGTCAATTAATATGTGAGATGGTTGCTGTGAGTGCTATACCATAATGAGTCTCCTCCATTTATTACTATCCTTTTAATTCCCAATATATGAGTGTATTAAAACAGTCATTCTCTGAACAGAGATAGAATCTTGGGAGTTTTCAAAAGGGCCAGACTATCATCTGCTACTAAGCTAATCAGTAGACTCCAGAACAGCATTGATGTTAGTATGTGTGTGTATTGTTGTTTCTGTAATATGACAACAGTTGTTCTTATAATCCCATAATGCCTCCTTAACACTGAACTATGACAGCCTGCAACTGTCAGACAGCAACAATTTATATTTCTTTGCCAAGAGTGCTAGCCTAATAGCATTTCATGGACATGGAAGTTTAGATTTTAATAGGTACTTTCTTCTGTGGTGCTGCAAAAACTTTCTGCCATTGACAGAAGCACAAATAAGTAGTTTTTAAAAATGTACTAGGAAAGATAACACACAGAGATCAGACACACTGCTCTTTCTTTTGTCAAAAATGTGCAGTTGCTAGTAATGATATTTCTTATGATCTGTTGAGCTTTGGAAACTGCATCATGTGGAGCAGCGATTAGTAGAGTATTCATGAAAATTCCTTGAAAGTGGAAAACTTACACACAGTCAGTATAGGGGATTTGCCTCTGTTCTCATGCCCACTCAGCTGCTGTGCTGGGTATCTACCCAAGGAGTTATGCAAGCTATGCATGAATTGAGCTTAAAGATTATCAGGTGGTAGACTGGATTGCAGTCCATCTTGGTCAGAGGAGGGCAAAGGCCACATGGGACCCCAGATCCCCATTGGATCACTCTCACTCTTTCCTATCCTCATTTTGAAAAATGAAAATGGCCAATCATGCTGTCTAGACTGTGTGACTGGTCATTTTACCTTATTTCTACACAACCCGGCCTGTTTTAACTGTAGGGATGCATGTTTGTGTGGGTTTTTCAAAACCAGAAGTGACCATGCAGAGACAGCAGAAGTAACTGTTTAAATTATAGTGCATTGAATTTTGCATTCGGGAATTCATATATTTCCTGACAAAGCCGACCTTATTATTGGTTTCCCTAGCAATACTACTAATAAGAAAACAGCTTTGCAAATAAAATAGCATTTACATGATCTCAAAGTGCAATCTGAAACCCTTGACTATATGCCCTTTGTACTGTAGAGTTAGATTTCCTTACAGACAAAAGACACTTTGTGTGTGGTGTTCTTTGTAGTCATGAAAAGATACCAAATGCTATCATTTCAAAGAAAGCTAAGGTGGCAATCCTGCAGGACTCTTCTGGAAGTAACCCACTTGAAATTAGGGGCTTTATGTTTCTGGGTAGACCAAAGGCATTTTGCTCCTTCAGACAAAGGATAATATGGCATTTTCTCTCAGTTCTGTCTTAATTGAATGTTTTGTGAAGCCTTATTTAAGCATTGCCAGTGGGGTGACATCCTTTATTGCACCAGAGGACAGTACACTATCTAAGACTGAGAGGTTAAGGTAGGTTTCATGGCACACATACATCTGTCCAGCATCTCACTGTTGTCTTCCTTACAGCCAGCATGTGCTGTGACTGTCTCATTCATCTCAGTAATATGGCCAGCACTGGTAAAGCTGGATAAGGGCAAAATGTATCAACTTTCTAGAATTTTCAATAAGTAAGGGCTGGTTGTAACAAGTCAAAGTAGGGTTTCTCCATGTGATATCAGCACTGTTTAGTTGGTGAAGTCATAAATATTCACAAATGAAGAAGTTAGCACATTGGAGAGGTCAGGCAGTTGAAGGGCACAATATGAAGAAGAGTACAAGATCACCCTGGTGAGCTTAGTGGGTGATCCTACTAAGTCCTGAATAACATCTCTTTGATCCTAGCAACAGTGGTAACTTGTTAGTCCTACACCTCCAATAGGCAGATGAAAGAAATAAGTACAAAATACAATGGAGCCATTTATAATGGTTAACATCAGCAGTCAGGAAGTTTCCCTCTTGAGGATTTACATAGAAAAAAACCTGTCTTTTAAAGGTGTAGGTAGATGGCCTTGTATTTTTAAGAGATTTTGAGAGTATGTCTTAACATGTTTCCTTGTACATATTATTTAAAAAAAAACTTATTTTTTTTTAAAAAACATGCAACTTAAGAGACCTTTCAAGCTGCACTATTATAATGACTCTAACTTCAATAGAATATTATGGTAATGGTAATATCCTATGGAAGCCTGGGATTTGCAGTTTAGTGGGGAGCATTTAGAATTCTCAGCCAGAGAACTCTATAACTTCACCAGATTACAAATGCCAGGATTCCATAAGGGATTGCCATGGCAGCTAAAGTGGAATCATAGGCCTTTTCCACACTGGGCGAGGGAATCGCCCCGCGCCGCTACTCACTGGACCTTTCGGCTCCCCGGTCCGGTCCACAGTGCTCCGGAGCAGTGCGTGCTTGTCAATACACACTGCTCCGGCATCCCAAATGGTGGCTTCTGGTTGGTTGAGGGTCTCGACCAACCGCTGAAGCTCGCCAGCCTAAAGTCTACCCCCGGGCAGATCGCAGGCTCGCATTGGCGCGAGCCTGCGAATCTGCATAAGGGAGTAGGCTCGCAGTGACGCACTGCGTGCTTTTGAAAGACGGAAAAATTAGGTCTTTCAAAAGCACGCTGGAGGACCACTTGGGGTCATTCCAGAGTGGACTGAGGTGCGGATCTACGATAAGTAGTCCAAACCCAGTCCACTCCAAGGTGCAGACATCCTCCTTGGAGGACGGACTGCGCCGTTTCAAAAACACTATGTGGAAAAGGCCATACTGCTGTTCTTGTATAACGTGGAAAGGCCCTTAAATTAAAATCTCACTTACATGCTGTTAAATGATTTTTGTTGACTCTGGAGTCACACCATTGGCCTCATTTAGCCTGACTGTTCCTTCTCCACATTCTCTGTCCCTGTTTTCTGAAATACTCTAAATTGGATGATACTGGTATTTGGATTTGGGCCAGCCTCAGAAATTTCACCGCTTGAGGCAAAATGGTGTCTTCCTCCATTTCTTGTAAAGATGTTATATAGACTATCTGCTGAGAAATTATTTGACAGTGGCAATTGGATAAGGTCCTTCTGTAAGAATCAGGCCAGTTTAAGGTGTGCAGTACAGGCTTTAGGGTGGACACACAGCTCTGTCCTTCAAGAGGGGGAATGGCTAGAGGGTTTGAGAGGAACATCTGGGGGAAGACAGCTATTACTGCCTGCAGTATTGTTGGTTGAGGCAATGGCAAGGGATGCCTACCTTACCATTGTGTTCTGGTCACTGAATGCAGTCAATGAATGTAAATATGCTCAGATTCACAGCTTTATATCTGTCAACTGATCCTTTCTTTTGGGTATTTCTTTTATTTTTATCCAGGTTGATATTTGTGAATTAGAGTTGACAACATGACTGTTAAACCCACTAGATTATTATATATGCTCTTGAACAAAGGTTCACATTTGGAATTATACCATCTGAAAAGCATTGTAATGCTTGTTTACCTTACTGTCTCATCACTTAGTTAAACCACATAATTAAAATGTTTTAAAAGCCCATCAGTTAATATTCAATGGAACCAATTGCATTTTAAAACTGTGCTCACAAACTCTCCAATCAGTAGCTTGGTGCTTAATGTCAGGAAGAACCATACTAATCTCGTGTCTAGTTTGCTGACGACAGTAAATCTGTTCCAGTTTTTAGCCTGAACTTAGCCTGAACTTAGACAGGAAGTCTGAACCTAGGTAGGAAGAGAAACTTGGAAACAATTTTTTTGCACTTATACATCAAGTCCAGGAAGATTTTGAATGTCAACAACATCTGGAGGACCACAAGTTTTTGACCACTGATTTCTCCTAATGATATGTTGACCTACACATTCATGGAAAACACACACACACACACGCAGAATGGGGTTTCCTAGACCATGCCACTTCTACCTCAAGGTTACAGATCTTATATTTGAATCTTCTCCCACATCAACAGCTCTCTGCATGTAAAAAGTAGGATGCTAGGAGAGAGGCTAAGATACAAACATTCTTCATTGGGTATTAGTTTTCCATAAGGGATGTTTTTAATCTAGATAGTACTCATTCTGTGATCTCCAATATCCTGTGATTCTGAACTATAATGTACAGCCCCAGGAGAGATGGGAGTGGACTGGACTGGACCATCCATGGTGGATAGAAGGTACATGTGGATCTAATAGTAGATCACCAGGTGATTCATGGTAGATCTATAAGGATTTTACCTCACAACTGTTTAGCAATAGCAATGGCCAAATGTCCCTAAATGATACTGCTGAGATGATGAAAGTTTGGGGTGATTAGGAGTAGAAATATAGTAAAGAAGGACTGTATGCTCCTTTTTATTCTGTTCTACAGAACAAATTCTGGGTTCAGAGTTCTTTCTTTCTAAGTATCTGGCTTTTTCACTGGAATGCAGTTGGTAGGTCTTGGGTTTCTAGCAAAAAATGTAATACACACTGAAAATCTTGTACAGTCCTTAAAGACTCAACCTCATATTCTTCTAGAGATTTGCAGAGACAAATGTTCAGAAGGGAGGCCCTTCTGTGTGAGAGAGCACGTTTCACAATTATATTCCGGTAGTAATATCAAGTGTTGGTACTTATCTGCCTGTGGGTACCAATTGAAAAGCTAGATGTGCAGCTGCTCTGACTTGCACCTGTAGCTCATTTGTTTAGAACAAAACCGCATCTAATTGTTCCGGCAAATAGGTACCAGATACTCATCTTGCTCAACATATGTTCCTCAATGTATCTTTAATTGCACTTAGCATGAAGTGATTTTCAGCTGAATTTTATGTTTTTTTTTTCTTTTTCAATACATGACTTCATGAACATTGGTGTCATTGGCACAGAAGCAAAAACATATTTGCTTTTTAAAAATGGACCTGAAGATGATAGCTGGCAATCGAATACAATTCTATAGGACTGCTGGATGCTTGCCTTTATTTATGATGGCTTTTTCATATATTCCCAGTGACAGCATTCCTTGCCATTCAGTGCTTGATAAATCAAGGTCATCTTCTGGACTTATCTTGTTTGGGTGATTTTCTCTTGACTAATGAGGAGTTACCAGAACCTTGCCTGATAAAATTCTTGTCAAATATGTTACCTGGTTTTGGTGGCTATACATCCTAGATTTAGAGGTTAAGAAAGCTTTCAAGCAGCTTTCCTGGCCTCCTAAATGGCCTGAAGGAACTTTGACAATTCTCCCAGGCCTTCATCTTTGATGGACCTTGGATCTCCACATCATCTACCGCTGTAGCTACAGTTGCTGCTTCTCAAGGTGATCATAAGAATCTAGACACTTCCTCAGCATCTGAGACTGGGGTTGTTTTAAAGTGGGGAAGATATGTTATAATAGCTGTCACTGTTGTTCTGCTAACTTATTTTGTCATCCACACTAGTCCAGGCTTTGCCATTGTTGGGTGCTGAGCGTGGGGAATCCTGATGAGATCAATGATTACATACTCAGTCCTTGTGACCTCAGAAGAAGCAGAGGAATCTTCATGCTTTATGTCTTCTTAAGTATCTCATAAAAAGATAACTCACAGTTAAACGCAATTTATTTTGCTTCGCAACAGCTAGACTTAATGCTAAATACTTTGATATAATGCTAACATATAGATTAGGATTACATGAATGAGCCTATGTCCCCTTTCACTTTTCCATCGTTAATGTGTCTATGAGGAGGAGGAGAAGGAAATAGTTACATTTCCTTTTCTCTTGAAGTAGTCCAATTTGTCTTTTCATCTAAAGATTGATTGGAGTTAGTTAAAACTATGTATTATCTAAACAATCATTAATCATGGTATGATCTTAGTTTGTCTGAACAAACCATGATTCACACAGTTTCTCATTTGATCAGTACTGGGACAAATTATGCATAGATCAAAATGGAAATAGATACTTCCAGCTTTCTTTTGGTCATATTGGAGGAACTGGGACCATGCACTTCTAAATTGTAGTTATGGAGGAATGCAGCTGCCTTGAACTGTAAACAACCTAATAATTCTGTCTGCTTTCTTTCCTTCTCCACATTGCAGAGACATAAACTTTTTCAGTACTGAAATATAGGCCCTTTCCACATGATGATGGCATCCCAGCATGGGGACATGAGAGAAGCAGGACAGTGACAATGCTTCTTTGTGACATCATAGCATTCTCACCCTTCCTGTGTTGCCAGCCAGTGTGATCACGGGCTATATCATTGATAGAGAAACTCCATCAATGACCCCCAATCGTGTGAGTCTTCTGTTGTAGCTGGCCATGCAGAAAGGCTGGAAGGGCTGGATCTACACACTTCCTCCCCCACTGCAGCATGGAAAGAAGGCCAGCTGTAGTGTGGAGGGACAGAGCATGTCCTTTGCACTCCCTTCTGCAGGCAGGCAGTCATGTACGGCGGGGAGCACTGGGAACACACTCTCATCCTGGCAGAGGCACTGCTGGGAGGGCATCGTCATAGGGAAAAGGTCATAGGTATGTATTGTTTTCCACTATTCCACAACAGAGAGGCAAGAAGATCAAGATGCTTGAACTATACAGGTGCCTACTTCAATATCCTGCTTCCCTTTTATATGGAAAATGCCAGTAAGAAAAAATGGATCTTGAGTTTACATTATGGATCCAAGAAAAAACAAACCTGTATGTTTTGCCCATCAGTAAAAGTTTAAACTCTAATCACTAGTTTGAGCTGAACTTTGGGATAATTCATACACGTTCTGTGTTTTATTCATGAAATTTCAGTTAATTTTAGAGTTCTTCATTTAGTAGGTGAGGCTGTATTCTTAAAAAGAACATTAAAATGCTTAATAGCTAGTCATTAAATAGCACAATAAAAGGTAATGAGGCATGTTCATCTAGGATAAAAAGCCAATAGAGGAAATGTACTAGACAAGAAGCTGAAACCTTCCAATAGATGAAGCAGCAACATGCCTACAACACAGGTGGGGAAAGTGCAGCCTGCAGTTCATTACTGTTATCTCCACAGCCCCAGATTTTCCCGATTTATAGTGGTTTGGCTTCTCTCATCCTTTCTCTCATCATCCACCCCACAGATGAGACAAAACTGGTGGCCCAAAGTGACAAGATCCCTTCTGATGTGCTCTGACATGCTGGTGTGCCTTATAGGGCATGAAAACTGACTTACATCCCTACACTGTTACTTAACCCTGATCTTCAGGGAGGATTCTTGGACGAAAGTGAGCATGTTCAGAGCCAGCCCTGCCATTAGGTACAGCAATATAATTAATTTAATGGGAGACAGAAGTGATAGCCCTAGCTGTTTAGTTTGGTGCCAGTGAGCAGAAGAGGGGTTGTGAAAATCATATGTAAGGGGCTTGTGATTAGAGGAGGAAATAAATCTGATCCATTACTGCGAGAGATATGATGTTGCAGAAAGTGAATCTGGTGGAAGAGAGTTCAAATCCTAATTCAGCCACAATGATTTTGTTAGTCATCTAGGAAGAACTACTTCTTAGATCTCTCAAATCTTTTCTCCAATTGGAAGAGAACAAAACCTGGAATTAAGAACCAAAACAGTAAGCAAGTTAAATCTTTATTTAATTTAGGGGTTTCTCCAGTGATGGTTTCTCAACTATAACTAGTAAGAGTAGCTATTATGGCAGGATTGAACAAAAAGTAGGCACCCAGATGCTGAAGAACAGCAAGTCTAGCATTCCTCACTACTGGTAGTGCTGGATAGTGGTCTTAGGAGTGGTATTCCAATACCATCTGGAGGGGTCACTCTTTGCATACCCCTGTATTCTCTCACTAATTATAGTAAGTGTCAGAATAAATTTGGTAAGTATGGTAGATATTATTAATTTTTTCCACTTGTGCACGCATTCTATGCTAAAGGAAAAATATCTCACTGTCTGTCTTAGCTTGGTGACACAGACTTGGGTCCTTAACTGATCGGTGCCCTTCAGGGCTTGCTGACCTTCAAGAGGAGCCAAGAAGTCTCTGAGGCCCTTTCCGCACAAGGAAGTTAAAACGGGCCAAGGCGTCCTGGCACGGAGGTCGTCCGCACCTTGGATCGGACTAAGTCTGGATACTTACCTTAGTTCCGCACCTTAGTCTGATCCAAAATGCCCCGAAGTAATCCTCCAGGGCACTAAGTGAAGACCGGAAAAATCCAGTCATTCAATCTTCTGGAGCGCGCCATTGTGTTCCTGCTGACTAGTGCAGATGCGAGCCTGCGATCAGCGGAGGGAGGACTGTGGGCATGGCCAGCGCCAGCAGTTGGTCCAGACCCACAAAGAAACAGGAAGCCGCCATTTTCAGCCGGAGCAGTGCGGATCTAAAGACCTCGCACTGGTCCAATTTGCCCTGGACTACTGGAGGAGCCTTGCAGAAGGGCTTAAGGGAAAGTCCACGTTACTTTGGACCCAGAAGAAGTGGTGAGTAACGGCACAGAGCGATTCACTCACCTCATGCGGAAAAGGTCTGAGTGCTTCATTCCCACCCTTCATTATCAATGTTGCATTAAGTGAAGCTGCCAGGGCCCAGGAATAGCAGCTCTCTTTCCTAATTCTCTTGGGGTGAACAGTAGTAAGAAGTTAGATGAGCAACCCTTCACCACCAGGACTCCTCAGAATGCTGACCATCACATGCTATCTTCATCCTGCTTCCACTCACATATGCTAGCTGGGACCAAATGGATACATTTTTCTGCCTCTCAGACTGAATGGGCCTTAAATAAGGTGTTAGGGCTGTATTCCTTGTTTTAGAAGGGGATTGTGCTTTCAAATGCATCTCACTTTCCTTCTATTTTTGAAGAAAATCTAAATAAAATGGAGATAATTTTTTCTACTCTGAGTACTACAGAAAGAACCTGGGGGTGGAGTGCACTGGATGTGGCACAGGGGCCTCATATTTTCCACCCCTGCCCTCGTAATGGTTAGGACCTCATCTCTCAGTTCGCTTCTCTTAGTTGACCAGTGCTCCATCTCCAGTCTCACAGATTATAGCTCATGGGTGAAGCCAGGGGTAGGGGCTTCTCCCCAAATGATGGAGCAGAACCCCTAATCTGTTCTGTCTCTGAGATGCTTGTGTATCTCCACAGCAAGAAGCAGATGTCCTGTCTCCCCTCTGTGGCTTTAATGATCCTGCAGTGAGTGATGTAAAACCACCCTCACCATGATCAAGAATAATAACATTCTTTTAAGACAGGTGTTGGCAACTGTATTGGGGGCAGGGGCTAATATCCCCATGGGATGTACTCCTACGTCAAGGCCAAATATCTCATTTTCCCTTAAAATGTCTCTTCCTGTTGTCATTTTGAGAGAGAGGCTGCTGACAAAAATGGAAGTACCTCCTCAAAATGGTGGCAGGAAGTGAAGGTGTGTCTCTTCCTTGTACCAGTTTGAAAGTGATTGTAGAAGAAATATTTAAGGGTATTTCAAGGTTCTGGGGTGCTTGTGGGGATTGATTGGGGGTATTTTTGCATGTTTTTAGTTCTTTGGAGGATTTTCTGAATGATTATTTGGCAAAAATTGCTCAAACTGATTTTTTTTTTTAAAAAAAACCACATTGGGGGTCTTTCATGGTTTGGGGGGACTGGTGGGAACTGTTTGCGAGGACTGTTTTAAGCAAAAGTATACAAAGGATTACACTTTAGTCAAATGTCTTTTTTAAAAATATAAACTACTTAAACAGGATTAGCAATAATAAGAGTACAATATTTGTACTCAAGAAACCCGAAAGAAACTTTGCTGCAACCATGGCAAAAACAGATACTTTCTTTAGTGATTAATTTGTTAGTTCTTTCCAATAGGAAGCAAATTTTCTGCTGTGTAGTCCAAAACTGAGATCCAACTAGGACAAGATTCAGGTGCTATTTCTGAATTGACTCTCACAAGCCACAGTCAAATGGATAATTAGGAGCATTTTCACCTGAATCAAAGTCACAGACTCTCTGGCCTTGTATCAGATTTCAGAAAAAAGGTCTTCCTGACCTGAGATTTGGAATCTAAGGACCGTAAGGCCTTTTGCTGTAAATTAAACTTCAAATTGATCAAATATTTTTCACCAATGTACTGTTTAAAAAACCTAACACACAGGTATGCAACCATGATAAATGAGGACAGGAAGGTGGTATGCCACCGATGTCCTTAATGTTGTGGAATGTGCCCCAGTTTTCAGAGGGCAGTCTCTATTTTAAGTGAGCCTCTATTTCAGAGCTGGGAAAATGTGATTCTTTAGAATGGAAAATCATATAACATTTCACCTTCAGCACTTTTGTCTAGGGTTGATGAGTGTTTAAGGTTGTTGTTGATGATGATGATGATGATGATGATGATGATAATAATAATAATAATTTTATTTATTTCTTACTCACCTTTTGCTATGAATTGAGGTGGAGAACAACAAATTAAAATACAGCAGCAAATAGACACATAACACGGTTAAAAGCACAAACACCAATTTAAAATACACAATCAATTAAATGAACATAACATCAGTTAAAAAGCATACATATTAAAGATAATCAATTCATAATTTCAAAACTCGTAACATAAATCATTTGGATAGGCTGCCGGAAGAAGTTAGTCCTTAACGCTGTTTTAAGTGAAGACAGTGTATGCTGTTGGATGTCTGCTAGCAGGTCATTCCACAATATGGGGTCAGCTGAAGAAAAAACTCTCTGATCAATACTTGCCAGCCTGGTCTTGGCTGACTGAGGTAAAAGCCTCCTTTAAGACCTGAGTATATGGAAGAGATTATATGGGCAAAGGCAATCTGACTGTCCCCATTAATGGAATCCAATAACTCCGAATCAGTCAGGAACATCATGGCTAGTCCCAGTTTAAATAACTTATCCCATGGATTCCTGAATCCATCCTGGTCCTTCCTGTCAGCCCCATATGTCCACCTTCCAAAAAACCTTGTTTTTTGTGTTTTGTTGTGGCTGCTGCTTTTACAAGTTGCTGCTATAACTTGCAAGACAACCTGCAAGTTACAACAGACCTTTGCTGGAAGTAAAACTGTTAACAGAGTAATATCCCAGCAAAATGTGGGTCGTAAATCTAACGTAATCACTTTTCTTCTCTTGTATGATTTTTAAGTTAAGAGCCAGGGTATATAGTGGTTGGAGTGTTGAATCACAACTCTGGGGTCCAGGGTTCAAATCCTTGCTTGGCCAATGGAAACCCACTAGGTGCATGACACACTTTCAGCCCCAGAAAACCCTGAGACCATTTCCGCACTAGACTGTTATATAGTGTTATGATTCCACTTTCAACATCCTATGGAATCCTGGGGTTTGCAGATTTGGGAAACTGCAAACCCCAGGATTCCATAGGATGTTGAAAGTGGAATCATAGCGCTATAACAGTCTAGTGTGGAAATGGCTTGAGATAGGTTCACCTTAAGGTCGCTGTAAGTTAGAAATGACTTGAAGGCACACAAGAACAACAATGATTTCTAACCCTTTGCCCGATGAAGTAGCCAGTGAAGTTTCAAAAGCTTGCACAATGTATTTTATGCTTTGGAGTTAGACCAATAAAAATCTTGCTGCTTTGTGCATTTAGGATTTTGTTGTATTTTGCTGCATGGCTGATGTGAATGTGTTTCCTCAGTTTGAAGATACTGTGCCTAATTTAGCCACAACAGGGAATCTTATAACAAGAGGGACTCAAATGACTGGGACTTAACATTTTGAGGTTTTCTACCTCTAACAGAAGTGAAATTCTTTCGTTGGACTACAGTTGGCAAGTTTTACTTATGCATCACCTAAAGGCTTTCCCACATGTAACAGTACAGACAGTCCTTGAGAAATTCAGTGTTCTCTGCCTAAGAAAGGGACAGTTAACTTAACACAGGGTAGGAACACCTGGATCTCAAGGGAAGTTACTTTTCTATTGTTAATGATGTTGAAATTTAGTTACTTGTCTTTTATTATCTTTTGTCCGTAATCCTCACATAGACAAGAATGAGAATGGCCTCAAAGGCCCCTTCCTAAACTACAAACTCTAGGATTCCATAGGATGTTGACAGTGGAATAATAGCACTGTAATAGTCCAGTGCAGAAATGGTCTCTGTTCTTATCTGTGAAGTGTTGGTGACCGTGGCCACCAGTGTCCACCTCTGATCTGTTTCAATATCTGTCCAATGCAAGACTAGTTTAAAGATAAAGAATCATAAGAAGGAATAACTCAAGGGCTTGAAGTTGCTCATTTACAATATTTATACTGGAAAATGTGAAAGATTTGGTGGACCTATCTAGCAGAGTATCAACAAAAGTTAAGTGAAAGTTGAAGCAGTAACAGCCCATTTTCCCCAACACTTTAGCAGAGACAGAAATCAGACTTAGGCCCTTTCTGCATGGTGTTGCTGTTGGGTTTTTGCCACAGGATGGCAGTGGTCAGCAGGTCACGTTTCCGCATGATGTTGTCGCTGTCCCGCTGCCATCCTGTCGTGGAGTGTTGTGCTTGCACAGTTTTTGCAAAACAGAAAAAATCCGTTTTGCGCCTGTGATCGGGTGTGCTCCTGTCACTTCTGGCCATGCAGAAAATGCGGAAGCGCATTGGCGACGCTTCCTTCCATAGTGCAGCAATGGAAAAAGCCCAACTGCACTGCAGAAGGATGTGTGTGTGTGTGTGTATTAACGCAGGCCCCAATCTTGAGGATGCCCGACACAAGCAATTCTCTTCCTTCTATCATGGCTGCTGCACTTGTCACCTTTTTCCTCCTGTCCCCAAAGCCTATGTCAGTGTAATTACTCAAGTGTAGTGTAGTGGTCTGAATGCTGGACTAGGACTCTGGGGGATCAATGTTCAAATCCCTGCTTGCCCTGGAAATTTGGATGAGTCACATGCTCTCAGTCTCAGAGGAAGGCACCGCCCCCCTGAAAAAATCTTGCCAACAAAATCTCATGATAGGTTTGCGTTTGGGACATCCTAAGTTGGTAATGACTTGAAAGTACACAACAACATTGACTGCAACGACATGATTCCTGCCCATAATATATGTATATGAGGACAGAAGACCTTTCCTTTATTTGGCAACCTTTTCTTGCCTCTTTTAACATCCGCTAAAAAGCATGGTTTAGGTCTGGAAGATCCACATATTGGCCTTGCCTTCATTCGTAATCTCTTAACATTGCCTTTATTTTGTTCAAGGGCTGATTTTGTAATATTGAGCAAAATGGGGAAGGAGGTGAGAAAGAATAAAGAAAAAAAAATAGGTATCTGAAAAATAGCACCTTAAAAGCCACTGGCTTCTTCCTGCATTTCTTTTCTTCAAGTTTTATACTGTTGCTATGTTTTAGAGCTGACCCAGTTGGTAATTTTAAAAATAGTTTGTCTAATTCCCTGCTGAGAGTCAGCACTCTCAGCACTTTTATGCTCAGTGGGAGCCACAGAAGGCGGGAATATATAAAGATTTAATTCTAGAACTTGAAATGAACTTATGTTCTGTTCCCCCTGCCTTTTTTTTAAAAGTAGCTTGGGGGAGAGAAGAAAAAGTGAGTAAATACCAAGATATGGCTTTCTGTTACTCTAAGGATGGCTTTATAAGGTAACGCTGAGGACAACTTTATAACAAACTAGACTATTTGTCTGATTAACCTATGAGGGTGAAGTAGACATATCAAATGCTGTGTCAGCCTTGCCTTCTTCCAAATGATGGCACAGGGTGGCTGAGGGAGAAAAGCAAAGCTGACTCTGTCGATAAATCATGGCAGGTCTTCTTGCAAATGAAAAGCTGGCTGACAAGAGACAGGTTTGTGGGATGTCACTGTTTGGACAACAGTCAATTAGGCTCCACGGTGTATACAGGTTGGTGGAGGCTGTCCCAGCTCTGTCGGTAACTGGATGCCAAGCGGAGCAGGTGATTATTTTTATTGGTAGGCAATGAAAGCAAAAAGACTATTATTATATGAAATACGTTCTGCTTCTGAACCTCAGCTGCATTGTTATTTTGAAGCCACCACGGAGATAACAGGCATCAGGGCGGATGGAAAAGCTGCTTGTGTGAGAAACCTGTAGCATTGCATTTGGCTATTTTATTTTATTTCTTTTATTTTATTAAAAATGACAAGGCAAGGCAGCTAGTCTTTAATTTCTCAAACAAAACAAAACAAAACACTAGCAGGACTCTTGTATCATGTTCTCTTTATTTGGTTGCTGAAACAGTACATATATGAGTTAGCACTACGTTTCCAAACAGCAGTTGCCTGCTCTTGTTAGTCAGTACTGTCAGTTCAGTTGGGAATGAATAACTTTTTCACTTCTCTGCTCTGCCCTTGTCTATTGAGAAATATATAGCCAGGAGATACAGGTGTGCCTCTTGGAGTATGCAGGTACTTTGATCTGAGAGGATAAGCACTGCCATCTGTGAACTCTAGAACACTGTTCTTTCCAAGAGCCTACAGGATCAACTTACTATCTACTTACTATCTGCAGGTGAAGCTCAGTGTTTTGCATATCTATGGTCTCTCAGCTTCAGGCCTTGGCACCCCCAGGCAAGACCCTGTTCTGGAATGCTGAAGAAGCTTGAAAAGTTACAAAAATTACTTTTTCTGGGACCCCAGCTGGCTATTTTGACTGGATAGTCGATTCTGGGAGCTTTAGTCCAAAAGATTCAAGATTTAACACAAAACTGCTACAGTGTGAGTCCCATGGCAGCAGGAAGGCTAGGATCTTATAAAATTTAAGGAGGAGACAGAACAAGAAATTTTCAGCACTTATCATACAGCTATGAGGAAAACTGCAATCACTGAGATTTTTTTTTTTAATCTACTGAACAACGGTAGTTTAGAAACACCATTTGTATCTGGTAATTGTGCCCTGTGGTGCTGACACACTTGCTTTAGCCTAAACAGGGCATTCCATTCCTTGAATGCAAAGCTATGCATGTTGACTTTCCTCTAGGTTTCCACTTGTGCCAGCTGAAGGAAGAGCTTTGGAATGCAGTTGCTTAATCTGTTCATTTTCATGAGTGAGGTCACTGATGAATTGTTCAAACAAGGGTTTTGTCTTAAATCAGAGGTGTAGAAAGTGGGGTCCTCCTGAAAATGTTGGACTGAATTCATCACTAGTTTTGCTTATGAGAGGTGAAATGCAAACAACATCAGGAGGGGTGTACATTGTCCACTCTAGGGATGGTAAGAATATTTAAAAATTGTTGAAAAACATGTTTTTCAAGTGTTGAGGAACCCTGACAAGAAGAATTGTGGATCAATGAGACTCTTCATAGTTCTGGATTTATTCTGTTCCAAATTTACACATTTTCTGTGCATTTTCTGTGCAGGAAAAAGCAGAGGGAAAATAGTATCTCAATGGAGAAATATTAATTCCTTCCCAGAAAATGCTGTAATTGGGGATTTGTTCTACGTAAAATTTGCACATAAGTGATTTGCACAGAAAACATCATTTTTTTACGAAGAAGAAACTTATTGAAAAGTTACAGACTTACTTTTGCCTTAGTGCCTATCTATACCAATGGAAAATAACAAACATGGAAAAAGGAAAGGAGATTTGGGAAAGAAATCAATGGAAGGAAACTAGATAAACTTGCACTATTTGTGTGTGTGAGTGAGCTTGTGTTTACATGGTAGCTAAATAGCTATACTTGCAGAGGTGCGTCTAGGATGGGTCAAGTAGGGTACATGCCCTTGGCACCAATGCCAGAGTGGTGCAAAAAGGTCTTGCATGTAGGTGTGGGGTTAGGGGTAAGAAGGTAGGAGCACAACTTCCATGCTTGCCCTAGGTGCTGTTTATGCTAGTTACGCCACTGTATACTTGACTTTGATAGCTATCTCTGAAAGTTCTAAATTCCATGATTGAGTTACAAGTTGGAAATGGAGAGGCCAGAAGTGGAGAAGTCACATTTAAGTAACTTGTTTCTAGCTCAGTTCAAAATCAAGTACAAGTATTTGAACCAAACTGCTCTTCAGAAGATCCCTGCTCTTCAGGAGACAATTGTCCCACCTAGTAACAGATTGAACATGGTACTTCAGGCTACAGAGAATTTTAAACTAACTAAAATTGATTACTTTATTTTTAAAAACAAAATAAATCCAAGAGGCACACTCTCAGGGGCCCCTTAGTGTGTATGCCACATTTCAGGTTTCCAGCTGTTGTGGCCTTGGAGCTATGGAATATATAGATATTTTTCTTTCTCTCAATCTCTCTCTCTCTCATTCTTATTTTAGATTGATGGCACTAGAGGACGGAAAGCTTCTATCTTTTACTAGAAAGAAAACAGGTGTTGCAATTTCAGGCTTATCATGTTGAGCAACATATAAAGCACAGTGAGTTTCCAAACTACCTCTGAGGTTTTCATAGCAGCAGACTGTACAGATGAGCAACTCTCCTAATAGTGTCTCAGTAGTTACATATAGAGCTTGCATGGTGTAGTGAGAGCTGGACTACAACTTTGGAGATAAAGGTTTAAAACCCCACTGGCCATGGAAACCCACTGAATGACCTCAGGCAAGTCACACTCTCTCAACCTCAGAGGAAATTAATGGCAAACCCACCCTGAACAAATCTGGTCAAGAAAAACCCATAATAAGTTTGCCTTAGGGTTTCCACAACTTGAAGGTACACATCAACAACCAGATGCCTATGTCTCTCGGGGCTATTTTCTCCCTTCTTCCCACCCCAACATTCCTTGTTAGGATTAATTTCAAGTAAAATTTCAAGTAAAATAACTAGCAGGCTGCCAGAAATTTCTGCTATTTTTTATATACGCAAAAGGCACTGACTGGCATTCTGTACTGCAGTTATGGATTCTTAACCTAAAGTTACAGATAAGTAACTTTGCTCCATATTCCCTAAGATTATATAGTCTCACTGTAAGGCTATGTAAATATCCCCCAGCCCACCTTAATACCCAGCAGCTTCACTAGTCAAAGGAATTAGGAAGATTCTTCCAGCCATTTCTGGCCAGCAAATGAGACTGCAACAATCAAAAGCAGAACTGTTATCACAAAAGGTGACTGACTCTGGAATGAACTCGTGATGCCACTTCCTCCAGGAAAAGGTGTGGAATTATAGCTCAAAAGAGAGGTCTGTGACAGGCAGGATAACTATGTGATGTTTTCACCCCTGCATATCAGTACAGACTGTGAGACACCAGTTGGAATTTCAAAAAACAAAAAACAAAAACAAAACAAAAAACAGTTTTATTTGGGGAAAATTCACAAACACATGCAGTACTCAAGCAATCTCACAACTATACAGGACTAGCAGAAGGAAAGGAGGGAAAGGTTGGATAGTGAGGAGATTTTGAATTGAACGGATGATAATTACCATTCCTGAAGTAGAAGATCGAGGTGAGGTGTGGCTCAGACTGGGAGTCTGAAGGCAATACAATGAACAGGAATTTGGGGGCCTCATGCAGTGTAACATGCCAGCATGTGTCCAAAGTACTAGCAAATTGCCTGGAGTGGAGTTGGAGTTTAAATACTTTTCTTCTGCCCTGAGGGAGCGTGCGCTAATGGCTCTCTGGCAGAGCAAACAAAGGGGGCCAGAACAGGCCAATGGTCTTAACTTCAGGTGACAGTATTGATGGAGGTTGTGATAACCTCTTAAAGGATGGACAGGTGAGAAAACAAAGGAGAAATTCTGTGGGACGAGGTTACAGGACGATGATTGTTTGGTTACTTCCTTCTACAGTTGCATTAACTAATGTTTCCTGAGTTTTGATCAGCTGGGGGGATTGGCCTCAATCCATTATGCTGGAGACTCCCTGTCTAATCCTTGTGAATTTATGATTTGGCCATGCTGAGGTCATTTGCCTTAGCCTGTAGCTTCCCAGCCAGCATCCCTTCTTCACGTGGCTTTTCAGCTATAAGTGTATACTTTATATTTTCTACACCAATTAAATAATATTTCTTGCCAATTATGGGATATCATGTAGTGGAAGTGTACAGCATGGTAACAGAACCCCTATTGTAATTCTTTATTACAATCTCACTTGCTGGTGGGCGGGAGATGGAAGTGTCATGCTCCATGCACCCTGATTGGCAACTAAACAGATCTACTTCACACAATTTGGTTGCCAGCTGTTATGGTGGGCTTGGAGGTTGGAGGTCAGGAGGTATTACTTAGTTATGAATGCATAACTGAATAGCTGATGTAGAACATTAATGACTACTGTAGTTCACTAGCCCGAGAAAATCTAGCTGTTTTGGCACTCTAAAAGTTGCAATCCTATAGACTTTACTGGAGAGTAAGCTCCTTTAGGAACTCATAAAGCTTGCATCTGACTCAATAGGACTGAGCTATATACAATCAGGCTATACATATGGATATTTCTCATGACTCTTGGTAGTTCTGGCTGTGGAAGCTACCTCAAATCTACCACAGAGGCTTCTATGATTGTGTGCAATGTGCCAAAGACATTTTGAGGCTTGAAATGAAAGACTCAGTGAACTCTTCCTTCCTTGTGCAAAAGCAAACAATCTTTCAAAGGTTGTCTTGAGTCACAGGTAAGCTGCCGTGTGTTCCAGTCATGGGGAAATGGTGGAATATAAATAAAGATGATGATGATGATGATGAGGAGGAGGAGACTATCATCTCCAGAACTGTGAATGGGAAGAGTCCACATGGAGGAATAACAGGCACAGCAAAGGAAAGCTGAAGGTTCCCCACTGCAGTTCCATCTTAGTGGAGTAGGACATTCACTGCAAGTTAGAATTCAGCACCGTAGATAGCTCCTCTCAAGTTTAAACTAAAACCTGGAGCAGAGTCACTACACAACTAGAATGGAATAAACCATTTGGCACTGCCTTTCTGCATCAGATGTCATCCCTGCTAGAAGTCTGTTTCTAAGTTTGCAGTGTTTACTATGTATTGACCAAGAGGGAGGTGTAAGTAGTACCTTTTCGGGGATGTGTATTCATATTAATTCCTCATCATCATAGCACCAAGACAAATTTAAAAAATGCAGGTATGTGTTGCACTCTCTCAATCTCTGTCTCTCATAGCTGAGAAAATCCATTCCCCACCACCAGCTACTGAGTGGCCTGTAGCTAAGCTCAGAGGGAGTCCTGAAAGGGATGGGTGGCAGATGGCATCATGATCCTACTAATCACAAATTTCTGGCACTTCAAACCTGAAAACTTTGTTCCACTATACCATTTACTAGGGGCAGCCATGCATAAGAGCTCTGCCACTGTTGAATGCTGAGCTGGCACTGGGATTGCTCTCACTCCCTACTTGGAACAGCTGTGGGAGCAGCAATCGTAAAATCTGAAATGGATTTGCTTTCCTCATGGCAGTGGATCCACTGGTTGCCCCTGACACTAACATTGGGGCAAAGGCTGCAAATCTGCTTGGATTTGTCTTCTCGGACACTATTTTTACACCTATTTAAAATAAATTAGTTTAGACTATTTAAAATAAAATAGTTTTTAGATGCAAAAATAGTGTCTGAGAAGACACTTTTTCATTTCATTTCATTTCACATGCACGTATGTATGTAGTTATATATTTATTTATGTAGGCGGGCAGTAGATCCACACACTTTCTATACCTATACCTATATCATGGTTATCTAACCTCTGCCTATATATCCCACATAGATCCTGTGGCAGCTGTTGAGCCTGAACCCGCTAAAAAATTTGTGACTCACATCTAAAACAATTGCTGACGCTGGTCACCTTTTAATGAAACAAATGGACTCAACTGAAAAGGAAAGCACTGAGCAGTTTCAAAAACTGCATTAATAAGTGATTGCCCTCTGGAAAAAAAATTCCTTCTTTCTGTCACTCCTGTTGAGGAAAGGGGACGTGGGAGGGGTCTCTCCCCTTCCTTCTGAACACCTCTCCGATCCTTTCCAGAAGAAATCAATGAGTCCACTGACTGCGCTGCATCACTCACGTTGAACTACCTTGGAAATTTCAAAGGCTGCAGACAGTCAATCATTTTGCCTTTGGGGGGCCGGCACATACAAAGGCTGGAGACCACACATGCTGTTTCCTTCTGTTTCCACTTGCTTGGATCTGACTGGGAGCTTACCCTAGAGGCTCGGGGAAAGACTGCTGGAATGATATCCTGTCACTACTAACAAAGCCTCCGTGGTCCTGTTCGCTGTTCAACATAATTGAGGAGGAGGAGGAGGTGGTCGCGGTGGTGCTTTTGATTTTTCTCACCTGTTCACTGTATAAAACAGGCCTGTCTGTGATCTGATTCTCTCCCCCTTCCCCTCCATCCTCAGTCCCACAGCATCCAGCCTTTGTTTTTATTCTGTTGGAATAAAATTAAACAAATGGCTTGTGTTCAGACCCAAATAAGATGTACTTTTATTGTATCAGGGGAGAGACAAGCAGATGCAATAGATAGGCTTGCAGTGTTGTTTTTGTTATATTTATTTGTATCCAACTTCCTCTCAAAATTGGGACTCAAGGCTGCTTACTGGTTAAAAGAGCAAAGTATTTTAAAACATACAAAAAGTGCATCTTAAAATAGAATCAAATTATTCACAATATAAGAACACTTCAAATCTCCAGTTAAAAGAATAACATGCAACCAAAAAATTAAAAAAATATTGAAAACAGTTCACTTTAAAACAATAGTACCTCCTAGCCAATTCTTTAAAACCTTCTGTATTAAAAGTCTGTTGGAATGAAAAGGATTTTGCCTGAGGAAGGGAGGGAGTTCCAGTGTTTAGGGGCAGTCACTAAGAAGTCCCTCTCTTTCTTCCCCATATTGGGAAATTGAGAGAATTTTTAGTAACAAATCTCCCAATCAGCAGAATATTTTGTAATGCACAGACAGAAGCTGAACAAATCACTAGCCCCACTTCATCATCTCCACCCCAGGCACACTTAATCTAGCTCAAAATAAACACAAACAGTTGGGTTAAAATATGTAAAAAGGATTTGCTCACATAATCTTGTGCATAGTTTACACAAGTTGAAATTTTTGAAGAAAGTTAAGATGAAAATAAGAACTCACATGCTTACAATAAAGTATGCTTGCCAGAGAATTGGAAAACATATACTTGCAGGGAAGCCGAAGAACAAAAAAGGGAGAGGAGGAGAACATGCAAGGGGAAGTGGATGCTTGCCAAACAAGAGGAAGTTTACTCTAGGCAGTCCTCTCTATGCCTACAACACACATGCAAACTAACTAGCCAGTTAATTAAGCATGCAAAGGTTGCCACTCCCAACACCCCACAGAGCCTCTCCTGCTATCTAATTCTTTTCCTTAAAATATTTAGGTGCCTTTAGCTTGGGCTCTCCAGGTGTTGTGGGACTCCAACTTCCATCAGTATTAGCCAGAATGGCCAGTGGTAAAATATTTGTATCCCATACCATTCTTGCAAGATCTCATTAATGAAAATGGCATATCTCTTAAAGGTTTCCGTAGCCCTAATGTGAGTCTTTTTCTATGGCACATCTGTCCTCCCTTCTACTTGCCAATGTTCAGTTGCACATGGGAAATACATTTTTCTGTCTATTGGAAAATGACAGGGAATTTTGCAGCACAATAGTTGAGGCAAGCTGTGGGGTGAACATTAGCAAATAACTGTAGTATAGAAGAAGGATGTTTCCTTTTGTCTGCAGAATTCTGTCTTTCTGGATGCACTGATTTCTTCTGGCAACAGTGTTTTTCTGAGGTTTCCTCTGGACCAGGATTTATGGATTAACTGCCAGTACTTACAAGCCTAAAGGTGAACTTGTATTTTGTCATTATGATTTTTAGATAAATAATAGTATTTGCAGTGCTAGACTTCTCTCACTAAAGATGTAGGTACAAGATGTAGAGATGATGGTGAAACAGAATTAAATAGAACTATTTCTACTTGAACTATTTGAAGCAGGACAGAGCAAAAGCTGTCCCCCATTTTAAAACTGGTTTTATCTCAAATGAGCAATGGAAATGGCTACTGATAACATGGCTGCTTTCCTGAGATTGTGGAAGCACCTGGCAATTAGTTTTGAAATAGCTTTCTGAGCATCATTAACTATAATACCCTCCGTGTTTTTCTCATGAGATTTTGCTGATGCATATGAATTTCAGGTCAGTTCTTTACCCAGGTGGTAATTGGCAAAGCAAAAGCTGCTAGCTTGCCAGAAAATCCCAGCTTTTTTAAACAAGAAAAGACTTAGGAGATAATTGGTAATTGGTCTCAGGCCCATCTGCTTTGGCCCAAAGGGGAAGAACTCCCCAAACAAAGGTATAGATCTACCAAAAAAAAAAAATACAATTGTGAAAGCTACAGATACTTAGGACACAATGGAACATCTTTCAAAGTATCTGTGTATACTGTGGGAACATTAAGAAAAGCCTATTTGCACCCAAGCCTGTCCCTAATTCAGCCTTCTGTTTTCAGTGCTGAGATGCTGCTAGGAGGTTCATGCTGTCAGCATTGAGTGTTCAGATTTATACTACCTTGGACCATTGATAGACCTTTTCCTCCATGAAGTTTCTCAAGCCCCTTTTAAATGTCAATACAGTGGTAGCAATGAATTTTTCAACTTAATTATGCCTTATATTCTATAGATTAAGGCTGCAATCCTTTACTTACTAACCAGATCCCCATCAAACTTATGTCCAAGTAGAGATGAATGCAATTTTGCTATACATTTCTGTTTTACTGTGCATTTCTGTACATTTCAGCAGAGCAGGTAGAAGGCATGCTGCCAGAAGCTGAGAGGTAATTGTTTGGTAAAACTGATACAGCTTCATTGGCTTTTCCCACCTTATGCAAAACTATCTCTGGATTTGTTTGTACAAAGACAGTCAAGACAGCCTGTTGTTTATCTGCCAAGGAGGCTGTAAGTTTGAAAGGGGGCAGAGACAGGTTTGAGTTTACAGATGACATTTAATGTTCACAATAATGGAAGACCAAAACTTCTCTTGCTTTGCCATTCTCAGCACAGTGGCTACCCTGGCTGCAACCTAACACCAGTATAATTACTAGACAATTTACAATCACTAGACAGACTCATGGTTGAATATCTGCTGACTCTTCTATTCCATCAAACTTCAGATAGGAAGGGTTCATAAGGACTTTAAGATCAAGTGTGTTTTTGTCTTTTTTTTTTTTTGTCTTTCCTCTTCTCTCATCTTCCCCCACCTTTTTTGCAATATCATGCATGATGAAAAGGTCTTGGGACTCCAAAAACTTCTATGTTATTTTGTGCACTCCATTTCTCTCTCTCTTTCTTGGTTGCCCTCATAAGGGTATTACCACGACATGGATATTGTATTCATTGAATGTGATGCACATCTTCATGAGCTGAATATCTGTCTTGAACAGATTGTAATATCAGGTTGCATCTTAAAACCCTCCTAAACCTACAATCCTTTAATCAAAAAGAGGAGATCAACCCTAGAATTTTGTTTGCGGCAACCCCTTAATATAGATGTGAACAGCAATGACCTTACAAATGCATTTTTGGACTCCAACCCTTATCAGTCATTACCAACATATTTAATGAGAATCAGCATGATGTAGTGGTTTGAGTTTTGGACTAGGATTCTGGGAGTACAGGGTTCAAATCCCCACTCAGCCATGGAAACCCACCAGGTGCTTTTAGGTAAGTCACACTTCCTCAGCTTTAGAGGAAAGGATGTGGTATATAGTTTTTTGGAAGTGAAGTATTGGACAGGAAAGTATTGTAGCAACATATAACTGTGACTTCTAATGTAGAATTGTGGGTATTCTGTGGTAAAGTAAGTGGGAAATGGTGGCTCCCATGGTAGTGGAAGAGTAAGATACAGCCGAACTTTGAGCTGTCCAAGGTGTTGCACCTATTTTGTGGATAAGACTAGCACTATAGGCAGTTCCTTTAAGGTTAACTGTTTTGGGATAGGGTGGACAGGTACATCAGCCCTACTTTCAGCATCCCTACATATGGAGGCTCATCTCTAGATGCTGAAGTGGCCTTCTCCGCATGTTTGGCTGAATATTGTAGAACACTCATAGTACTTTTCTATTTTTCGTATATATAGCCTGCACATTTTTCATTTACTTATTTTCATTTCTTCTAAGATCAGAAGATGGACTGATATCTTATGATCAAAACAGTAGGAAGAACCTGAAGGTTTTGTGTTTGGGTGAATGAAGGGGGCAGTTTTGCAGGTAACAGCAAAGCCTTGAACTGGAGAGAAGCAATTGTTTTGATACAAGCTGTACTATGACTGAGTTCTGCTGTATTAAGTAAAATGTGTTCCACCATTTAGTCTCCTCCAGCATCATTTTAAGATAATAAGAGGTAAAGAGGTAAAGGTGGTTTGATGTGTGTAATGGAGTTGGAAGTGGGATGAAAGTAAAAAAGTGTGGTAGGGGTTTATGTTGTTTCAAAAACCTGTTCAGCTTTAAGTACTAGTGAATCAAAAGACAGATGGTTGCACACTACAGAGAATGCTCTTTTGCATTTTTCCCAGTTTTCTTCAAAACAATTGTCCAGTCCAGCTTAATTCTCCAACCTCCCCCTCCTCAAATCTTAACAAAATCTTTCTGATACTCTACAAATGAACCCTCATTTTCAGATGACACATAAATGCTTTGGTAAACATCCTTTGTGATCTTGGTGATTTTTCAAAGGCTTCAAAGTCACTGGGAATCCAGGAAAAAAAATTATAGTGATAGATTATTACCAGCCTTCCAAAGCTGTGTTTGATGCATACTTTCAAGTGGTCTCCACCTGTTCGTGGAACACTTGAAAAAGCTCACACAGACAATGTTTTTAAGATCTCTGCAGGGTTAGTCCTATTGTTTTGAGAGGAGTGTTTTAAGTCAGAGAAAGGGAACAAGCTTACTCATATTTTGCAAGAATATGATTGTCCACAAACCCACCACATATTTCAGAACACTTGCATTTATCAGGATAGCCTGGATTATTTGATGTTGCCAGCGTTGACCCCTCTATGTCTCAAGAGCTTTGAAAACGTTTATCTGCTGATTAGGTATTC
Organism: Ctenosaura bakeri; assembly: GCA_948474755.1. Taxonomy (NCBI): domain Eukaryota; kingdom Metazoa; phylum Chordata; class Lepidosauria; order Squamata; family Iguanidae; genus Ctenosaura; species Ctenosaura bakeri. The sequence goes on along the minus strand of CAOLHI010005070.1, from coordinate 56,423 downwards.
TATACAATTCATTGGTGTTTAGAGCCTGTCTTTGGCTCAGAGAACTCCTGCTAGCTTACTTAGAGTGTAAAATCATGTTAAAAATTCCCCCAGGTCACTTAGTGATGACCTACTTTTCAGGACTGTGTGAATAGCTGCGTGAGTCTGATATTTAAATATGATTTTTGAATGGATGAAAATTGAATGAGGCATAGAAACTGTGAGTGCATTAAGCAAGGATAAACAACGTGTGGCCTTCCAGATATTTTTGGACTGCAGCTTTCATCTTGTCTTACTATATTCCACCTAGGAATTATGGGAGTTTCAGACCAGTAACAGCTGGAGGGCCACAAGTTGCCTACGTGTTCATGTACAGGACAATAGATGAATCTGGATTTCCTTCCTCATCATTCCCGCCTGTGCATCTTATTCAAAGCCCTTCATATTCATTAGTGACAGAAGTACTGAGTGCACTGGTGTGTAGATTGTTGCTCTTCATCCTCTAAGTCAGGGTTGTAGATTAAAAATGTGATATGGTTACATCTTTGGTTGGTCCCGCTACCTTCCAGACACATATGCTGGGAACAGAGAGAGGACTTTCTCAGTGGCTGATCCCAGGTGTTGGTTGTCCCTCTCTGGGAGTCTAGAATGCCTCATTCCTTGTTTTCCTTTTGTTGGCAAGGGAAAACTTTTCTGTTCTGACAGTCTGTTTTGTTGAACTTAAGCAGTCTTCACAATTTTAATAGATGCATTATAATTGGTTTTAATTTCAATTTAATTGCATTTTTATAATAACCTTTTTTAGATTTTTATTTATGTCAGCATTTTAACTGTGTGTGTTTTAACTTTTGTAAGCTTCCATGAGTCCCAGCTTTGGCAAAAGGGTGGAATATAAGTGAAATAATAGGCTTTTCAAGATGTGGACTAAAGTTGCACCTTCAGTACATCATAATACACATGGGGTCTTTCAAAGCCTAATCATCCATGAATGAGAAGCCCTTGCCTGAAGCCAGGAGGTGCCCTGACTATTGGAAATCACTTAGTGGATGGGTAGGTGGAAGAGTACTGTGCTACCATTCCGTCTTTGACCTTGGTTTTTAACCCAAGTCAGAGAACAACTGGGAAAGCTTCATGACATGTAACTAACATTACGACAGAGAATAATAAACATTTTGAGCACCCAGAGCTAGTATTTGGACCTGAATTGAGCATTTTTGGGTCTATCTGAACTGGAAATTGCATAGCTTTTCAGGTGTACAGTGCTGCTGAGGTGAGTATTGCTCTGAAACTGATTGCTGCACATTTTAAAAAGTACTCAACGCTTTGTAACTGTAAAATTGTAGTCTTTTGAGGGGATTAATTGATTAAAGGAAGTACTAGAGAAGGTTAAGAACTTTCCAGCATAGAATAATTGTAGAAATCATAGTGATCCCTCTCTCTTTCAATAATTATGAACAAAAATATTCCAACATCATGCTACATGCTTTCTAATTATGCTAGATGACTTTTGGAGTTAATGTTCCTGGTCTTCCCCACTTTTTACATTGCCTGTTTGCTCTTGATACCAGTTCCTCTCTCTTTTGTTTTGTTCTTAATGACATTTCTCCTAATTTGTTTCCGAAATTCTTTACAGGCCCACAAATATGTGTGTCTTTAACTTTCTAGATGTTAAACCTGCTTACCCAACAGGAACAAAAGGTAGCAAAGCCAAACATGATCAAATTACATAATGGGAAAGCACAGGTTTAATTTTCCAAACCAGGTTTCAAGCTATATGAATATCATCTAAAGAAACTTTGGGTACAAAACAAATCATTTTCTTTCCTCACTTGAAATGAATTGGTATAGCATAGGAGCATGGTATCAGCACATTCATTTCATTGGTGCTTGCTGCAGACAGTTTCCAGGTAGACAGTGCTTTATGTGTTTTAAAATGGTGTCTTTTAACAGGGATATATTGTAATGGAAATGTTCACAATCCTTCTCAGGACCCAGCTATTCATGATGGGATCAGCCATCCAATGCTAGATTTATGCACTTATCAAGTAAGCTGTGGCTAAAGACCTCCAATTACTATCTGAATATATTTATTCCCTTTGGATAAAATTGCAACCTTTGCCCATCACTTTACACATGAATTTACACAAATCAACAACAATCCTGGTTCACCCATCAGTGTTGTTTGGCCTAACCCTATCTGTCCTTGCTTAATTGCTTCTGCTCTGTTTTTAGCTTCCTCTTGACATTAGCTTTTCACATTGCCTTCAGGTGAAAATGTTTCTCCAAGTGCCTTTTTCTCTTCTTTGGCTTCTCACGCTATTACAAGTTCACAGACTATGTCAGGACACTAAGTGGTGACCCTACTTCAAGAGCCAATGGTTTAAGGCCAATAATGTCACTTTGCATGGTTTATTTCTCAAAAGAAGTGATCTGTTCATTTCTCTATTTAAATGTCTACAGAAGTCCAACAACAGAGCTTGGTATGAGATATAAAGACCAAACAAAGAACAGAGCTGTCCAAATTAAAATCTAGTCATGAGTGCCAAAGATAAGTTCAAATGAAATTTTAAAAGTCTGGAAAATCTACAGAGGATACAGATTTCACATTTATATTTCAGCTGCCAAGAACAGCTTTCTCAATTTTCCTGATGCTCAACTTTGTTAATGGGAAGCATGATTAAACAGTGTATTTTGTGACTGGACAAAGTTTACCAAGCAAATGGGCAGGTGGAGATTATTTTTTAAGGTGAACAACCTACACCCATAATTTTTAAAAGAGTAAATCTGCCCCAACATGAGAGATCTCTGTAACTAATCTGTAGTTAAAATACAGAGGGCTTCAGTGTCTTCTAAGGTTTGGTTTCAAGACCCACTGTGGATACCAAAATTCATGGATGCTCAAGTCCCATTATGTATAATGGTGTGATAAAATGGTGTCTCTTATATAAAATGGCAAAAGCAAAGTTTGCTTTGCAGATTTTATATATACATATATATTCAAGCCATAGTTGATTGAATCAGTCAATACTGAATTTGTGGATAGAGAGGGCTGACTGTACATTATTTCAGAAAATAGTGAAACAGCTTTGGAAAAAGAACTTTGTTGACAAAGGAGTTGATCAGAGGGAGAGGGTGGATGAGAATGGTCCTTTCTACAGGATGACCCTCTCTGGCATTGTCCCATCACAATTCCAGCTGTGCCTCTGCCAGGATGGGAGTGTGTCACCAGAGCTCCCCTCTGCACCTGACTGGCTGCCTGCGCAAAGGTGCATGAGAGGCATGCCCCCTCCTTCTGTACTTCAGCCAGTCTTCTTCCCATGCTGCAGTGGGGAAGAAAGTGTGTGATCATGCTTCCAGCCCTTCTGCATGGCTGGCTGTGGTGGAAGGGCAGGACTGCAATGACATCATGTGGAGGTATCATTGTGGTCCTGCTCCTCTTGTGTCCCCATGCCAGGATGCTACCATCCTGCAGAAAGAGCCAATGTCTCTATGGCTGGCATGGTAAAGTGTAATACCTTGAGTATTGTTGGACTGCAACAAAGTGTTCATCACCATTGCCTCTGATTTCTAGGGCTGGTAGATGTTGGAGTCCAAGATCTGGAAAGCTGCATTTTGCCCACCACTGGCCTACATCTTCCTAATATTCTGCTCCTTCAGTCATCTGACTTCAAGGGTTTGCAGCCTTTAGATGTCATGGACTGTAGTCTTTTCTTCACCTTCAAGCATCTGCTTGCTGCCATTTCCTCAGCTGACAAACTAGTTGAGGAAGGGGATAAATCTCTATTTACTCTTGCCTATGGCTGGGAGGATTAATAGCAATATGGGTAATATTTGCCATGTAGAAGCACAATAGGTGACCAAATAGTAATGCATAGGAGACTTACCACTTCCATCTCAGCCACACCATCCCTTCTAAGAGAGCATAATGGGTGATGATGATCTAAAATTTAACCAAATGGTTAACATTACAAACCACTGAACCACCACATGTTGAAATTGACCATCAGGGGATTGCTAATATTACTGGAATCCTCAGTGGGAGGTCATGAAATAGTACCTGAATTTTCAAGTTCAGCATAACTAGTAAAGTCTACAAAGGGAGAGACATTTTTCTTGATAAGTCCCCAACTTGAACAGAAGTAAAATAAAAATCTGATCCACTCTTATTTTGTTAGAATAGCAATCTTAGTTATATGATGTGTAGGATTTTCTCTAAATTAATTTCATTTCTTTAACTTATTTTCCTTCTTGGCTTTGATTGTACAAACCCATTTCCTTCCAACATGGGATTTGCAAAGAAAATGGGTTCTGAACCTCAGGAATGGCTACACGTTGTTGTAATCTGTGCATATAAAAAAGAATGCCTGGAGTTAATAAATTATAATGTATTAATTTCCTAAAATGTGGAAAGATTTGGGTATACTAAGAACTATGTGGTGCGCAGGATTTTTACCAGAAATACACCACTATCCCACATCTTTTCTCAGATGGATCAAAACTGATATTTTGCAAGAGCACAGAAAATAAGACAAATATTTATAGACTGAAATAAAAGACTTCAGAGACCAGTGAGCTACCTGTTGTCAAAAGGATTTTGTTCCATTAATTTTCTTTCTTTTAAAAGCTAGTCCGTATTCAGACAGAAAAACTGTTGCAGGCAAGTAACTCTTGAAAGCCATTTGATATTTCTCCATTGTTACCTAGATGCTCACTGTTATACCTCAAATCTCTCTCCCCTTCCTCCTTTTCTGCTGTTTATGGGCTGAGATGGTTTATTTAAATTCAAAGTTTAGAGACAGTTCTGGCTTCACAGGAAACAACTATCTGTACTTCATTGCCCTAGATGTGCTGTGTTGCTCAAGATGATCAAGATTAGTGTAACTACCTAAGGCATCCCCAGAGGCTGAGCAATTAATTAGATTCAGGGAAACATCACTAACCTGAAAATCTATAGTAACTTTTCTACCTGTGGCAGTTATGTGAAGAATCTATCAACTGGTTTAAGTGTTTGTGGCTTTAGTTAATTTTGTTTTGCAACCCAAGAAGTACATACTTCCTTCATATACAATATATATCGGCTTTTAAACTTCATTCTTTTATTTTTTTTCAGTGACTTATTAAATTGGAACGTTATTTGGCTTTCCTAAGGTCAAATGGGAGTCTCTTTCCTCCCATAGTGAGGCTACTGTTGGCAGTCTCCTTTGATTAGCTGAATATCGACTTACACTCCAACACACTACTTTTGGAGCTACACTAATCCTTATTGCAGCCACAAATGTATACTACCTCCCAGGTTTTTAAAATAGGTTTTTTGGTATTTTTGCCAGCCATATATCAGTTCCATGTTTTCGTCACTAAAGATACTTTTTATTAGCGGTCTGTATACTTTGGACTCTGTAATTTCTTCTACCTTGCCTCTGTCAGCATTTCTTTGCCGTTTGGTTAATTCTTTTTTCAATAGCCACAAAATAATTGCAAAAGCTTTTCTCTTTTTTCTCCCTCCCCTCAACCTCAGGAATATTTATAGGCTTTTAAAAATTTATTGTAAAGTCTCTAACAAGAAGTTGACTCATTCTAATAAACTCAGTCAAATTTGCCCAAGACACAACAATAGTGAGAATGCTCTTCTGTAATTAAGGGGATGGTTAAATTAAAACTGGCCTGGGTCCAAAGAATTGGGCAACTATTTCTGCACACCCAAGAGAGTGTAGTTCTGCATGCTGGGTGGCAAATCTCTTAGGAAACTGGAGATTTTGAAAAGAAGTTAGTAATAGAGTGGACACAGCAGCCTATTGCTTGAAAGAAAGAAAAAATAGTTGGAGGAGAAAATGCTCTTTGACTGTGTGCACAGGCATTTAGGCATGTCAAAAGTTTTGCTGGTGATACTGACAATAGGCTTCAGAGCTACCCCTAGCATTTGGAAGAGTGAGAAGACCTCCTCAGGCAATAGGTCTTGGATGTTATGGAAGGGCAGCAAGTGATTCTGTTTTTATTCCAAGGAAGAAGACACCTATTGGTTTTGCCGCCCTACCCACGAAATAACGAGATCGCAGACAGAGCTTGGGTTGAACTAGGGCAATTTATTAATATGCCTAATTAACAAGGGTTGAACTTAAACCTGAACATAAACTTGAGTTTCTGGCCCGAGAAGAATAGTGGGGGGGGGTTTACAGCACCTTCGGACCAGGGGCAAGAGGCCACTCACGACCATCCCCCCTAGCCCGTTGAGCGAGATACCGGGCCCCAAAGCCAACAGCTGAAGGTGCAAGATGACTTTTGGCCAGCCCTTGTCTGGAAGGGAGCCCCGAGTCCACCCCCCGCTGCGCAGCAAGTGGGGTGACCCTGGGGCCCTCCCCAAGGATAGGATTTATCCTCCACCCCAAAAGGGGGTGCCATAGGTACACGCCGAACCTCAAGCCCCCCCCTTGCCGGCCTGCATGATTACCGGAGTAGTGGCAGCCTGATCATGCCAATTGAGACACCACCCTGTGAAGCCAATTACCCCACCCCAGGCGCAGTGTAGGGTAGGCGAAAAAACCCCCCATAAAGGGAGGAAAAATTCCTACCCGGCCCCGAAGCGACCAGCTGTCTTACACTGAAACCATAGGGGGGAGGGTGGGTTGCCTTGAGCCCGCACGAATGGCCGACGGAGAGGCGGGGCGGGCCCTAAATACCGGGCCCACCCACGCCTCCTCCCGTCGGCCACCGCGATGCGATCTCGCATCGCGGGAGGGCGGCAAAGGCCGTCCCCCCCGCCACCCGCAATGCTATGGGCGGTGTGGGACGAATTGCCGCCCTACCCACGAAATAACGAGATCGCAGACAGAGCTTGGGTTGAACTAGGGCAATTTATTAATATGCCTAATTAACAAGGGTTGAACTTAAACCTGAACATAAACTTGAGTTTCTGGCCCGAGAAGAATAGTGGGGGGGGGGTTTACAGCACCTTTGGACCAGGGGCAAGAGGCCACTCACGACCATCCCCCCTAGCCCGTTGAGCGAGATACCGGGCCCCAAAGCCAACAGCTGAAGGTGCAAGATGACTTTTGGCCAGCCCTTGTCTGGAAGGGAGCCCCGAGTCCACCCCCCGCTGCGCAGCAAGTGGGGTGACCCTGGGGCCCTCCCCAAGGATAGGATTTATCCTCCACCCCAAAAGGGGGTGCCATAGGTACACGCCGAACCTCAAGCCCCCCCCTTGCCGGCCATGGACAAGGACAAGCGTCCGCTTAGTCCTTATCCCCCCATCCCTTCAGGATCAAGTTCAGGCCCTTCTGCAGATCGTGTAAGAAAATCTGATTACCCTCAGGTGACAAGTGTACTCCGTCACGCCAATACAGCTCCGGTTTACTGAAAACAATATCAGCGTGCGGAATGTAATAACCCAAGCCCTGTTGGAGGGCGCGACGAATCTCCCTATTTGCCAGTTGGCGTGCGCGTTCTATGCGCCGGGATAGCACCCCCACCCCACTCCCTCCTTTGAACCAAAGCCGACCAAACTATCGAAGTGTGAGGCCATGTGTTCTGTATGAGCCGCATGTCGTGGATGGCCTGTATCACCAAGGCCTTTCCCTTTAACAGTCCAAGGTCATTACCGCCCAGGTGAATGACCAGCACATCGGGGGGAGGCTCACCGCACTCCCCAAACAACAACGGAAGCAGGCCATCCCACCGCAAACCTCTCTTTCCGAGCCAGCGTATGGATGCTCGATCGCCTAGCCCCAGGTTCGTGCCCATATGACCTGTGCGAGCCTGCCGCTCGGCCCAAAAGATGAAACTGTGGCCACAGATCAGCACTCTCTTCCTCCCCTCTGCAGCGGGTCGATCTGGAAATAAACCAAAGCGTTAAGGCAGATCAATTGGTCTAACGTAGCGCCGGAATGCCGAGGACTTCCACCTGCCGATCCTCCTGATGTCATCTGCTTTCATGCCTATGCACGCAGCGGTGGAGGCTGCCCCTATACGAAATGAATGCGTACCGAAACTGACTCCCCGAAGGCCCAGCCGCAACAAGGCTTTCTTAGTGATTGTCCAGAATTGATACTTAGTGAGGGGAGATGTATCCGAATGACAGAATAGGGGACCTGCGTGAGTGCCCCTATAAACTGTGTAAGCCCTAAGCGCCCTCACAGGGCACAGGGTTGCATCGGCACATTCCTTTAAGGTTACCACAGCGCCCTTCCTGGCCTGATCTGTTTTAGAACCCCTTATGACCAGGCAGAGGTGCCGGTCCCCCCATGTCAAGTCCCGGAATTCCAAGGCCTTGCCCGATCTGTCCCTCCTGCTCTGCACAACTAATTCGCTCACCCTTAGTGCCCCAAAAAATGCAATGAGGGCTGCTGCATGAAACAACAGAGCCTCATATGGTGATGAACAGACACCTTTCCACACCTCGCCTAGACCCTTCAGAACACTCGGAGAAAGTGGTTGCCTGCCATCACGGACCTTTCCTTGCTGCCTGACACACCCCTCGATAAATTTGCGTATCCTGAAATCACCCGTGGGGTCAGCCAGGCCCCTCGTTTTAGACCAAAAGGCCAAGGCCGACATTTTGGACCTGATGTAATGAGGGGAAATACCAGCTTGCGAGAGAGCTACGCAAAACTGCAATAGGTGGTCTACGGGGAGTGGCCAAGCGTCTTGTAACCCCTTGGACTTACGGAAGCTGCCAAATTCCTTGGCCGCTCTACTGTAACTTCTCATGGTACTGGGTGCAATAGACATACCAATCATCCTGGTCACCTCACCCCGCCAAGATTCCACAGGTTCTCGGGCATCGGTTCTGGGAGGGGTGAAGCGGCTGGAGCCAGTTCCCAGAAGCGATCCATCTGCATACGGGAAAGAGAGTCCGCCAAGGAATTATCAACGCCTGCTACGTGAACAGCCTTGAAAAGAATGTTGAAGCGCAAGCATTGAAGTGTGAATGCCCGTACCAATCTCATGACCCGATGTGACTTCGAAGACAGCTTATTTATAACGCTGACCGTGGCCTGATTATCGCACCAGAAATGGACCGCGCTATTAGCCAGCTCACACGGCCAAATATGAACCGCGACCAGTATAGGGAAAAATTCCAGGAATGTGAGATCCGAAGTGAGGCCTGCTTCAACCCAACTCTGAGGCCACCTCTGGGCACACCACCTACCTCCAAAAAAGACGCCAAAGCCGATGGAACCCGCTGCATCGGATGATATTTGCAAGGCATCTCTCACCAGGATTTCATTCCGCCAGAAGGAAACCCCATTAAAATCTGTCAAGAATTCCTGCCAAACTTTCAAGTCCAGCTTAATTTCCCTGGTGATTCTAATCCGGTGGTGAGGCTTGGTGACACCCTTAGTGGCGTCACAAAGCCGCCTAAGGAAAGCCCTACCGGGTGCTATGACCCTGCAAGCAAAATTGAGATGCCCTAGGATCTCCTGGAGCTCCCTGAGAGTTGCCTTGTGCCTTCCCAGGAAAGCAGCCACCCTTGACTGCAGGTCCTGAACTTTAACGGGTGGTAGCTTACTGGTCTGGTTGAGTGTGTCCAGCTCGATTCCCAGAAACGTGAGCCTGTGTGTGGGGCCCTCTGTTTTTTCATGTGCCAAAGGCACTCCCAGCTCATCCATTAAAGATGTGAATTCTGACAAAAGGAAGGTACACTGCCCTGAACCTCCGTGGCCTATGAACAGGAAGTCGTCTAGGTAATGCACTACACCTTTCAGACCTGATTTCTTCCTGGTGGCCCATTCCAAAAAGGTGCTAAACGTCTCGAAGGCAGAGCATGACACTGAGCATCCCATCGGTAGAGATCGGTCAAGATAGAACCTCCCTTCAAAAGCGAAACCCAGAAGCTCAAAGTCATCCGGGTGAACGGGTAGAAGGCGGAAGGCTGACTTGATGTCTGCTTTGGCTAGCTCAGCTCCCACTCCGTGTTTGCGAACAGCTCGAACTGCTGCGTCAAAGGTGGTATACCTCACGGAACAAAGCTCCGCCGGGATGGCATCATTAACCGATTCCCCTTTCGGGTATGACAAATGGTGGATCAACCTAAACTCACCCGGCGCTTTTTTAGGAACTACACCTAGGGGGGAAATTCTAACAGTAGGAGTGGGGGGCTGATCGAAGGGGCCTAGCACCCTCCTTCCGCCACCTCTTTACCTATTTTCTGTCTTACTATGTGTTCGTTTCCTGTGACCGACCTAAGGTTATTGGCCATGTAAAATGTGCGGGGTCCCCTACTTGGGATTCTAAAACCTACTGAAAATCCTTCGCATAGGTACTGAGCTGCAGCCTGGTTCGGATAGAATCGAAGCCAGGCCCGTAGCTGCTCCAACTTAATTGGACTGGGCCCCTTTCTGAAATGGCTGTTGATTCCCCGGGCCGCGCTTTCCGGCTCCATCCCTGGAGCCAGACCCCCCGCCTTTCCGTTTGTTGCAGTTGCGGGCCGAGTGTGGGCCCCAACATATACCGCACAGGTGTTTGTACCTGCAGGGGCGCCGTGCACAAAACCCCTGAGTCCCAAACTCCCAACAGATCTGAATTGGCTGCTGTTCTTGTGGGCCCTGGGCGCGGGGAGGACCTGCCATCTTACTGGTCTGCACTAGATGCCCCGAGTGGGCCCGTTCCCCAAAAACGGGGCGGCCCGGCCCCATTGACTGTATCCACATCTCAGTGTCGATGCGGTCCCAGCACAAACTTGTGTCAGTCACCGCCAACATACGAAATCTCTCATCGTAGTGCAACCATCCCGCCCCCGAATACTCTAACTGGGCCCTCCATATGGTATTCAAATAAGCCACCAGGTCGTGTGCCCGTGAAGGGTTGGCCTTGAGGACCACATCCATATATATTAGATACCCCGATAGCCAATTGGCCCAGTTCCTCTCCACCTTTCTCTTCTTCAGCTTCTCCCTCTCTCCCGCATCCATGTCCTCCTTCTCTTTCTTATCTACATCCCTGTATAGAAGGGAAAACATGTCTACATATTCCCCTTTCTGTATCTTCTCCACTGTGGCAGCATTGAGGTGGCTGCCCAGACTTCTAGGCTTACCCCCAGCCCGCTGCTCAGCTCCCTCCTCCCTGGCTGGCTCCTGCTGCCCCCCTCCCCACCTCGGGAGGCTCCCTGACATTCGTTGCAACTCCTTGCTGCCGACTGAACCTGCTGAGTGGAGGTTGCATTCCCCTCGGGGGGGCAGGGTGAATAAGAAGCCAGCGGCTCCAAAGGAGGCGCTGGTGGGCCCCACACCATGTTTCCTGGCGGTGCTCCAACTGCCCAGGGCCCTGCTATCCATGAGGTGCTGCTCTCATGTGTGGTGTACTCACCCGCCGGCTCTGCTACCGCCTCTATTTCCTCCGTGGGCCCTGCCGCCGAACAGCCGGGTTGCGACGCGGATGAACTCTCTCCTTCGCCCAATCGCCGTTCAAGGGCATCTAGTCGAGCCACAAGCCGGTCAAAATCACATGTTTTAATAGCAATGGTCCCATCCCCCTCCCTTCTACTTTGGCCCGCTGCCTGACAACCTCTCTCAATGGCGTCCAACTTGTCGAAGAGGCCTGCCACCCTGCTGGACCCCTCTTCTGCGGCTGATGCCGCTGAACGCGGGGCTGCCGCAGTCTTGGCCGTCCTAGGCCTCTTGGTAGGAGTGGCCCCTTTGCTCACAGCCGCCCTTTTTGCTGGTGCGGCCTTCTTGGGTGGCTGTTTGCCCTTAGGGGCAGCCCGTTTAGAGGGCATGGTGCAGCCGCTGCCCACTGTACCACTGCCTGTGCCCGCTGCCCACGCCGTGGAGAGCGGGGGAGCAATGCCAAGCTACCGGGGACTCGCCCACGCCACCCTTCCACCCCCTTATGAGGGCCTGACGGGGCTATAACTCAGGTGTCCACCCCACCCAACGCCAGCAGTGGCCGCAGCAGGCTCCCCACGGGAGGGGGGGGCGGATGCGTCACAGCAGAAAGGGCAGGTCGCTCCCCCCTCCGCAAGGGAAGGTGCCAACGCTGCCTAAGGAGGGGGGCGATGCCTGGCCCCAAAGGCCCGGCTCAGCTGGAGGGGGGGTGATGCAAGCCTGAAAGGCCCGCAGTTGAGACAGGCTCCCCACGTTCCCTGGGAGGGGGCGGGATCGGGCGACCGAAAAGGTGTTTTTTTTTTTACTTTTTATTGGGTTTTTTTTATTTATTTATTTATTTTTGGATAGGGCTGACCTCCCGCTCGGCAGGAGAGGGGGCTGGCCCGCTGGCGACCCCTCCCGTCGGGCAGGGGGGGCCTGGCCCCCAGCCTCGGCTCCCGCGCGACCTGCCCGCTCGCGGCAGCGGCCACACACCCGAGGGGGGCTGGCCTGTTGGGGGCTGCAGGGCCTGGCCCGCAGCCTCGGCTCCCGCGCGGCCTGCCCGCTCGCGGCAGCGGCCACACACACCGAGGGGGGGCTGGCCTGTTGGGGGCTGCAGGGCCTGGCCCGCAGCCTCGGCTCCCGCACGGCCTGCCCGCTCGCGGCAGCGGCCACACACACCGAGGGGGGGCTGGCCTGTTGGGGGCTGCAGGGCCTGGCCTGCAGCCTCGGCTCCCGCGCGGCCTGCCCGCTCCTGTTGGGGGCTGCAGGGCCTGGCCCGCAGCCTCGGCTCCCACGCGGCCTGCCCGCTCGCGGCAGCGGCCACACATGCGGGGAGCGGCTGGCAAATTGATGCCTCAGCAGGCTCCCCGAGTTCCGCGGGGGGGAGCCGCCGGGCCCGGCTCAGCAGCCTCGGCTCCCGCGCGGCCTACCCGTTCACGGCGGCGGCGGCCCCGCGCGCCGAGAGCGGCTGGTGAAGCTAGACGGCCTGCCGCAGCGGCCGCAGGCCCACCGAGCCCCTACGAGACCCGGGAAGAGCGGCTGGCAAGCTCGGAAGGCCTGCCGCAGCCGCGGATCGCCTTGCCGAAGGGCCGGAAGGCCGAACCCGGCCACCCCTCCTCCCTACACCCTCAGTCACCGCCACTTGTTTCCCCGCCGCGGCAGCCGCGGAAAGCTGCCGCGGGCCTACCCAAGCGGCCGCTGAGGCAGCCGCTGGATGCTCCTCGTCCCGGACAGGCCGCCCGCCCAGCCGCGGCTCTGGAAGGAACGGCGAAATTGCCGCCAGGCCGCCAAACGCCGTCCCCACGCCGGGTCTGATAGGTTGGGCTCGGCGAAGAAGGAGGAGGAACGACCACAAAGACACGTGGCGAGGAAAACAAACAAGGACGTCCTCCTCCCTCGTCGCCTTGAGCCCGCACGAATGGCCGACGGAGAGGCGGGGCGGGCCCTAATACCGGGCCCACCCACGCCTCCTCCCGTCGGCCACCGCGATGCGATCTCGCATCGCGGGAGGGCGGCAAGGCCGTCCCCCCCCGCCACCCGCAATGCTATGGGCGGTGTGGGACGAAATATCTGTGAAAATAGCTGCCTAGCTTTGGCAACAATGCAAGATGAACTTGGTGGATTGGGACATCATTTGCAATAGCACCTATGGGCATCAAGATGCTCTGCATTGGCTCCAGCAATCTATTAGGTCTTTTAATATTTTGAGTCCATAAAGAAAGAATTTTAAAGGGAAATGTTTTGGTTTGATATCCAAGAGGTGAGGTCAAAATGAAATCTGAGAGAACATTTTATTTGCTGAAGGCTGTTGAATAAAAGATAGAATCCCTCTTCATTTAATGAAATACAGAGCTGTAGAAATCTAAAAAATTGTTAGAACTAAAATTTGATCTTTTTTCATTCTAGCAAATTTCAAATTCAGCCTTTAAATTTAATTTTGAGGTGTAGATCTTTCAGCATTTCGACTTAGATCTGTTTATGCTAAAAAAGGAATACATCAAAGGAAAACAGATATCACAATACGGCTTTTTTTTTTTTGCATCCTAAATTCTGGCAACAGAATGAGTAGCGCCTGGATATCACATATAGGATGCATAGTAATTTTGTGGACTAGCTGACAGCTGACTTAAATTTCTTTTCACTTGCAAGAATCAGAAGCATTACATGGATGCTTATCTGATGCTCATACACTGATTTCATTAGAAATTGGTTTGTACGCAGAAGAAGACAAAAGACCCAGGAACTGAACTCAGTTATGAAACATGCCAGTGGGTTAGGAAATCAGTTCCCTGACTGAAGAACAAGTTGCATTTTGATATCAGCTGCACAGACAGATTAATTGTAACAAGGTTACAATTGAAGGGATGCAGAAAAGAAACAAGGCTCAGGTTGTTAGAAAAAGACGACTTCATTTGTCCAATTAGCCTAACACTTTTCAGCCTAGTAATATTTAGTGGCCTTCTTCAGGGGCTGGTAAAAGACAGAAGGAAGAAAAGAGCAATCCATAAACAACATAAATTATAACTGGCAACAAGTTACAATTTTCTATGCTGATCAAGGGGGTACTCTGGTCATCCAAGATACCCTAGAATATAAAAATGAGGCCTTGCGCCAATTATCAGATACAATCTGCATACAACCCATGTCTTAAGGGTCCTACCCAAGATATCATAAAAGGAATTAAGGTCACCTTGATGGACCACTTATATTTAGACTATATCACTGATGCAGAATATCTATATCTATCTATGTCTATGTCTATATCTAGGTCAGTATCTATATCTAGAACACTGATCCTAGAATACTTATTGTCAGATGTCCCACCAAATTAGGTTCCTCTGCCATGTTAGCTTAGTTGCTTTGGTGCCATACAGCTCATAGTTTTGCTGTTTGGGCCTTGGGAGAGGTAAGTCAGGCAGTGCTGGGAACCAAGATCAATCAATACTGCCTAGTGATGCGGTGTGTGGGAGAATGCACATCTCTGAGAAGGGGAGCAGAGAGCTCTTAAAACTGAAACCTGTACTGTATTGGCAAAAGTGGTATCTGTGCCTCATCTGTCCTCTTTAATAACATCTTTCTGTATTCATCCATGAAATCTGTTTATTGAGCCAGATTAATATAGAACATTACACCTGTTTCTTGTACTTTATCTAAGATCCACAAAGGGCTTTATCCTCCTTCAGGTTGCCCCATTGTTTCAGGCTGTAATTCTGTGTTGGAACTGCTCTCCAAATCTGTTTATCATTGTTTTAAAAACCTTATGTACCTCTAATTCCACCCTACATATGTGACTCTATAGATTTCATTTTTTAAAAAAATTAGACTCCTTACTATAAAAGAACAAGATATTCTGGCAATCATGGATATCAGATTATTATATATAAATATGCCATAAGATCAGGCTTTACATATAATAACACAAACGTTAGAAAGGAGAACAGAAAGACACCTTTACACATCATTTTTGGGCACATTACCTGAATGGGCTTTCTACAAAAAATTACTTTGGATTTGATAATAACCTTTATTGGCAAATTAAAGGGGTGGCTATAGGGTGCTCCATGGCTCAAGAAGTTGCCAACCTATTTATAGAAAGTTTTGAGAGAGATACTATTTCCTCTACCAGCCCTTCTAAAAAGAATATGAGGATTTGGTATAGATTTATTGATGATGTGTTCCTTATTTGGACAGGAAGTCAAGAAACTGTGAAGGAAATTTTTAGGTGAGTCAATTCTATAAACAACAACATTCAGTTTGATACTCACTATCACTGTAACGAAATACATTTTTTGGATATCACTATTAGGAAAGAAGGAACAAAACTATGTATCTCTCTTTATTAAAAAAAAACAAACCAAAACAAAAAACTACTGACCAAAATATATAAGGTTTGACAATTCACACCCAAAATCTTTGAGAAATAATCTACCATATATTCAGTTCTTGAGAATTAAGAGAAACTCTACAAGAAAGGCAGGCTTTTTTAGATAAATCAAGGTCACTCAGTTGTCAGCTATAGGACAGAAACAACAGTTTCAGCAGGGCTGCACAGATAACACACATCGATCTTTTCAAAAAAGAGGGAAAGAAAAAACAATTCCAGAATAAACTGCAGTTTGACTTATGATGGTATAACCCCAAAGTTGCACAGCAGTATCAGAAAATATTGGCACATCTTGCAGGACATACATTGATACCAGGAAAAAAACACCCTCTTATTTCTTTTAAGAAGACTTGTAGCATTTTTGATAAATTGATAAAAAGTGGTTTCAGAACACATCAACATACCCATCCCAACATTTTACAATCAGCAACAGGCCCAAGAGGCTATCACCTATGTGGACTTATTGTAAACACATATTTAAGGTAACAGAGTTTGTGACTTATAATGAAAAGACATACAACCTTGTTACTGGGCTGTACACCCCCACTCCATGATATTGGCAAATATCACTGCTATGGCTATAACAGTATGCTGACAAAAGAGGACTGGCTGAACACCTGTGATGCAAAACTATGGGGACTCAGGACATGGCCAGGTCATAGTCTGGGAAGCTCCAGTGATAGTGGAGATGTCCCTCAACGACTCGACCTTTAGAAACAATAATGCCTGAAACTGCCTCTACAGAACACTGATTGTCTCAGACCCTCTTCCTCTGCCCACTGAAACTCCCCTTTTATCTCCTCACCTGTCCCACCATTAAGGAGCTTTCATGATTCCCATTAGTCCTTTGTCACCTAATGCTAAGCCCATTAGCTTGTTCCAGACTTCATTGTTTACTCTGCCAGAGAGCTATTAACACTTTCCCTTTCAGGGTGGAAACAGGGGAAAGTGTTAATAGCTCATTGTACTCTGGACATAGGCTGCCACTCTGCTGGTCCAATTCCACTCTTGTAGTACCCTTGGACTCTAGTCTGAGCCCCATTGCTTCATCTATTCTCTCTGGATAGGTAAATATCATGCATTTTGCCCTAACTTCCCACTATCAAATTTTTCCTCCCTCCTCCTTCAGTTAACCTTGCATGATTGCAAGACTGCTTGGATCTTGTGTGTATGTGACTGTTGATTCTCCCAATAAAACAAATATTCTTTGAATCTCTCGTTCCTGCATTAATACTAGTATACACATATAAAATATCCTGTTAGGTTATCCCCCACTCGCAGGCCTCCTCTTTGAGCTAATATTCCCCACTGTTTCATAGAGGCACTGTGTGTGAACTTCTGAGTCACCCACATTTAGGGGCAACATCCTGAAACAATTTTCAATTTCTAGCACTCCATGTGTGATTTATGCCATCAGGTGTCCCTACAACGAATTACATACAGGGAAAAAAAAAACACCTTTTAGAGTCTTAAAAATCCATATCGCAATATCAGGAACAGAAGATGTCATCTACTTTAAAACTCAAGTTTTCAATATCCTCTAACTTTCCATCTGCTGTGGAATTGTTATGATAAGGATGTTTTTGGTATATATTGGAAAAAGGAGCAGTATAATGCTCTGCCTCCTGCTTCTCAGATTGTTAGGCATAAACTCAGAGAACACTTTCTTTCTTTCTTTTCTGGAATTGATGTATGTGATTTTAAAGTTGCATTGTAGTTTATATCTTGTATAGGTTTTTGTATAGGTTTTTCTGGGTTAATAAATATTTTTAAAATTGAGACATTTTACATTTTTTTTTGTAACATACATGTACATATAATTAATGTATAGCTGTATTTTAATTTATGATGTATCCTGCCTCGAGCCATGGAGAAAGGTGGGTAAATATTGTTGTTGTTGTTGTTGTTGTTGTTGTTGTTATCGTTATCATTATTAGTAGTAATGCACATTGTAATTTGTCTCCTCTTTTAATTTTTCTTATTTATGTATTGCCACTTTTCTTTCTTTTGTCTTTTTACCAGTCCCTGAAGAAAGCCACTAAATATTACTAGGCCAAAATCAGAAAAAAATAAAATTACCTCTTTTCTAAAACACTTTGAGACCTTGTATCTTTTCCTCATTGCTTCTACTGGGGTTATTAGTCCTCATTGCTTTTGTAATAGGCCTGAAACCAGAGATTTGACAAATTCTGTGAAACCTGAAAGTCAATACTGGTTGTGTAACTGCTTAATAATCTTTATTTTATAACAGACATTGGTGGCGTACTTATCAAGGATTTGAGAAGAAATAGGCAATGAAGTCATAGCTTTTCTTTATCTTTTTTTCTTCTTTTTATTTTGGCAGAACAACATTTCAAAAACAAATGGAAAGGATGTGCCCAAAATAGCAAAATGTACAGTAGCATGTGTGATTACATTTCAAGTTGACTCAGAAGCTTTAATTTCTGGGCTTAAAAGTAGCAGATCTCACTATCATGAAACAATAGAATTGTATAGCTAGTCCCTATGTGAGCAAGATGGGAAGGTGGACTTCTTTTATGTGGAGGGGGAAAATGATCACTTTGTTCTTTTTTCTTCCCCTTGTTTGCCTGAGGAGGACATTCCATCTAAAAGAATGTTCGACTGTTTTCATCTCTGGCAGCGGAAATCAATCAATCCTTCCTTTATTATGGTCATAGACCAGCATAAAAGAAGCAAACTATTTTTTATCTAAGACAAGATAGTATAGAATACAACAAACACATAAAATTCACATTTAGTAACAGTAATAATAATGTTCAGCTCTGTGTCTATCTGGGGATATGGTGAGGCATGGTTTGTTTATCCACCCTAACAATAATAATAATAAAAACCAAGCAGTAAGTCAACACACTCTACCTAAGACCAAGGTTGGTACATGATCTTGAGCCACAAGTGTCTCACATGGCTTTCTGAATACTTCTGAAAGGGCTCTTTACTGTCCTTATCTATCATTTATCTACAGGTCACAATAATAGTCGCACAAAATATAGACCTTATCCATGATCAATGAGGAGAAGGGAAAGACAGAATTCTTCCATCATGCCAGGAATATCCTGTAAAGTAGGTGTAATTGATGCAAGACTTGTGTTCATCTTGGTAAAAAGTATAAAATGATGTGGCTAAGAATTTCTACCACCTCATTTACACAGGGCAAAGATGCTTGTGATAAGAGATCCTCTTATATTTTCCCTCCAGTGGAAATTAATGTCTGTCTCCTTGTCATACAGATCACAACCAAGATGAATCCACAACAATATTAGGATAAACATGGTATTTTGCTGATTACACAAACAGTTTAGAAGAGTATAGACATATGTCTCTTTTGGTAGAGATGCTTCATTGTGTGGCCATTGCTGTTTGTACATGTGGTTGTCTATCTCTCTGAAAACACAATGAACTTTTGAGACATTGTGCCAGGTACAACTTCAGATAGCAACAGGATAATGGTATCCCTATTCTGAAGGAACGGACCCTCTGACCAATGGGCCTAATTTGGTCTATGGATATCTAGATCTGCTATGCAGTGGGCTATGGGGTGTATTTGTGTGTGTGTGTGTGTGTAAATCAGTCCTCCATCTCATGATGGTTTCCTATCCTTGCCATAGATGGTGTTTATATATTTTTTAAAGTTCTAAGATGCTGTGGTGAGCAAAATGGTATGTTTGCAATGGCATTGAAGATGACCTGTTCTCTCTGTGTATAAGGAGAGTGCCATATGGCATAGCTAGTAAACATTTTGTGCATGGTGGGGCTCTGGACTGGGGAAAATGAGGCAAAATTACTGGAAAGCAGAAGGTGAAGTGATCTCACTCTTTATAACTGATCAGTAGAATAAAGGGATATGGATTGAGAAGGCATGGAGCCTAGACCTCCTTGTCTCTACTGTGATCTTAATGATGCTTCCAATTGTTCTTTTAAGGTAGTTCTGATTGGCTCCTATGGATTTTATTGCTATCTTTAAGAAGAAAGACCTGGTAGAGTAAGATAATGAAGGCAGAAATGTGATGTATTTGATGATACAAGAATTCACTTGTGACTGAGACAGATACAGAGGGATCATGGTTTTGTCAGCAGAGGCACCAGTCTTAAGAATAAAACATTAAATCAGAGCCTCTCTGCCGAAGATGCTACAGATCCTCAGGCCTGGGCTCTTTCCGCAGCTTACCTGCTTCTGGTGTGGGCGTGCGGGGATCACGCGAGCAGCCTCTTCCAAGAGGCACTCATGTCCCCTCTCCTCTGTCTCCACAGCAGCTGTCTGCTGGCCTGCAGGCAGCATGAGGGCTCCGTCTCTTCCTTCCGCAGCATGGCCAGGTACTTTCCCAGGCTGCGCTGGGGGAGGAAGCACGAGGGCTGTGTCCCTGGAGGCTCCGCAGAGATGGTAAATGCATGTGGGGCCCCAGAGCAATGTGCAATTGTACATCATTTTTGGCTGGAAGCCAAAAACCGTGCAATTGGCACCTGCTGGCCCCAGCAGTGTCGCACAATTGCGAGGACATCATGTGGAACAGTCCTCACAATTGCACAACGCTCTGGAGGCCCTTTCACATGACAAATGCCGTGCAAAAAGGGACCTGGTTAGGAAATCTTCCTCTTCAGCCTATACCAGAGATAGTAGCTCCTGACTCCAGTTCAAACAAAGTGCCATACTTCCAGTGTCCTCACACTCCATGGAGCTGATGGGTCAATGAAGGCAACATATTAAACATGTGCTCATGAAGTAACAATGGATGACTAAGTTCCAGAGTAACCCAGTAACCTCTAAGACCTTTTGCCTACCAAAGTACAGCACTTGAGAGAAGGGTCTCAGTATCAAAGTTCAAGGTTCAATTTGGCCTCAGGTGTAGCTGCAGCACATCACTCATTTGGAGATGTCTTTGGTGTAACTTTAGGATTGGAATCCATGTAGCATTCTAGATTTTGTGGAAGTGCAACTCCCAGCAGCCCCAGCAAGCATAGTCAATGGTGAAGAATTCTGGAGGCCTCAGTTCAACAGCATGTGGAAAGTCAGACATCTCTCTGCCGTACTCCTTTTTCTTATCTTATCAGCAGAGATTTGGAGAGGACAGTGTTGATTGACAACCTGAGTTTAGGCAACCCAAAATATTGTTTACTGCCATAGGAAGGCAGCCGGTTTTCAAGACTGTCCTCAGAGGCCCTGTTTCTGTTCCACTCATAGCTTGTAAGGGAAATAGCTGAGGAAGAGCCTTCTAAGCCACACCTTTGAGGCTTTGGAACTTCTTTATTGGAAAAGTTTGTTAAGGCTCACAATAGTTGTTGACTGTTGGCCTCCCAATGTCAGGTAAACAGGTTGCTATTCCTAAGGGTATTTGAGGGCCTCTTTTATTTGAAGGAATCCTACCAAGATAGCTACTTTAGTAAGTTCTCCCCTCTCACTGCTGCCACCCTCTTTTTTTTTGTGAGGGGCAGGGTGCAGGGCTGTTACTACTGCTTTACTGAGTTTAGCTAGCAGGTTTTCGTTGTTATCTCATTGAGTATGTAGAACTTGTGACTCATGAGAAGGATATAAGAAATGGGTGAAGCAAACAATAAAAGGAGTGAAAAAGGAGAAATTCTTCACAGGCTACTTCAGTCATTTTCCATTTTCTGTAATACTGCCAAATTGAATGTTCTTATGATTTTTACAAGAGAGGATGAAAAGTTCAAAGAAAACACTTCATCATATCAGTCTGAGAGTGAGAATTATGGTATCACATGAATTTAACCCATGACCAAACAACTGTCTCTCTTCTTGATCCTGGATTCCCCTTTCTGGGTTCACAGATGCTTCTCTGTAGCTCCATTGGTCTACTTCTGCCTATGCAGATAATAGGCTGGACATACTGATTTAGACTTTCCTTTCCTGTTTCCCTCATGGCAGGAACTAGAGAAAAGCAAGGGGAAAAAAAAAGAGCACTCCATGTAGAGCCCTGCACCAAGAATATTGGTGCCATAGGCACTCCAGTAATGTTGTAATTGGTAGCAATATGAAACATAGCATCCTAGAGCAGGAAGAGAAGCAGAAAGTTCAAAGTGGACCCGCTATAGCAATGATAAAATTCAAGGCTGGCTAGAGACATTTTATTGTCTGGGACCAGCACCAAATGACTTTGCTCACCCACATTTAGGTACAATAACATCCAAACAAGACAAGTTATTTTGGCACAAGAATCAGAATATCACCTTGGTCCATCTCTGATTAAATAAAAAAAAGATAAAGAAGTGAAATACCTAATACCTGATCATCTATTGCCCTTTCAAAATCCTCTGCTTGAAGAGCTTACTTCTTTCCACTTGTTTCCCTGGCATGCTCACTGGGGCTGTAAATCTTAATAAATATTGTCCTTGTAGAATGAATAAATTTCTCCTGGCTGCAAGAAAGCACTTGAAATTCACAGTTTTTGAGGACTATTCATGGTTCAAGACTCTTCCTGGACAAAACTCATGTGTTCTTTTTTTTGGGCAGAAACATGATTTTCTGCAGAAAAATGATCTTTTTTTTTGCACAGAATGCAATATTTCTGTGTGGAAAATTACATTTAAAAATGACATTTAATTACATTTGAATATTTAAAAAGTGGGCATTTGGAAAATGGGCTTTTGCACAGAAAAGTCATGAACTGTTAAGATTTTCGTCACACAGAGTTTTCTTTTTCATCTGTCTATTGAATATTTCTAAAATATTTTCTCTACCCCTTGTTGTGAAAGGTAAACATGGGGAATCCAAAGTAATCAGTGTACTGAAATTAAAGCTGAAATAACTGAGCAGATATATGTTCCCTTAACTTGTATCTGGAGCTCTATGAGAGTTCCCTACAGCTTCATCCCAAGAAAGTGAAATCATTTTTAGAAGCCTGGAACTATGTGGATGGGACTGATTAGTTGAGACAATCATTTGGGCCTTCACTATTGCAATTGGCACCTATGTTCCCATAGAGTACCCAGAATAACTGTCCTAGAATTAAGCAGACTGAGGCAACTGTCTCAGACAGCAGATGCCACAGCTAGGTGGAAGTGGCAGTGGGTACTGAAGGACAGAGATACATCTGTCCTGAATGCTCCAAGCTGACTGCTTCCTTCAGATGTAATAGAATGGTATATCAACAGTGTTGAAATAGAATTCAGTTGCCAGTCTACTTGGCTTGTGTACATGGAACATGGATGGGTGCTATCTTATTCCTCTCTCAAACACCATCATGTTTTGGGTGCTGTCCTTGAATGAGGTGCTCAGGTAGTTGGGCTGCCCTTGAATCTAAACTGCTGTGCAATCTACCCTGGATCAAAACATACACATACACACATACACAGACACACAGAGAGCAAAAGACAGAGAGAGAGAGAGAGAGAGAGAGAATATCTGAGCACTTTGAGATCGATTCACAATGCAGCCAGGAGAAGAAATGATCTCGTATTTCTGGATATCCAATAAGTCACTAGAGATCCAGGAGGATGACTTCTTCATTCTTCCTTCAGCTTGTTGCCTAACTCTGCCATGCCAGTAAATGCTGGCAAAGTTGTTTTTATAATGCCACCCAGATGGCCAGGGAAAGCCTGCAAGCTGGCTATGAAGGTGCCATATCATCCTTCAACTTCCTCAGAAAATCACCCAGAAAATGCTGCCTTTGTTAACAAAAGCAATCTATAGCCATTATGACCTGCAACAATTGATATCAATGTAGTGGTAGATTTTGAAGTACAGATGCCATGCCTGTACGTAGAGTCCAAAAATGCAGGAAGCTGTGCTAATGAATATCAATAAACCAGTTCAAATGGTTTTCTGTTATATCAGAAGCAGGTCTTTTGTACAAATGGCTTTGCTCATTCTAGACCAAGCCACCAAAAACACTTTGCACTGCAACAAAGATAACTGACAGCAACATGTGGCTGGAAAAATCCCATCACCCACTATTAATTCCAACAAAACCAGCTGGCTCCTCCCAAAACTGCAAACACCAGATTCTATAAGATGTTGCAAGTGGAATAATAGTGCTATAACAGTTTAGTGCAGAAATGGTCGTTGTTGTAGACATAACAGTCACTGAGTTTGTGTGAGTGGGAACAGGCTGTGGAGCACTTGCTCCTTCACGCCATTCCTCTCTATCTTGGTTTGATGTTAAAATGATGGTCACTAAAGCTGCAATCTTAATCACATATCTGAGATCAAGTCTTCGTTTATTTTAAGAAAAAAAATAATGCTTTATTTTAAAATTGATATGATTCATCACTGTTTAAAAAAAAACACCCTACTATGCTCCAGTCAGACTAAATAGGAAGATTATTTAAATGAAAAGATGGAAAGAAAACAGTTTAAAATATTCCATACATATGAAGTTGGAGGCTCTTCTACAAATTCATAACAGATATATGCTCAGTTTATCTAGTGAATCTTTGTTCCCTAGTTTATTCCTTTCTTCTTTGTTGTCCTGGGAGTTTTGATGTTACCCTGTATGTTGGGGGTCCCGGGAGGGACGCACAAATTACCAAATAAAAACACAAGATAGGGGAAATTAGACTCGAGCACTCTCTCAAGCTAACGAGAGGCAGGGTAACTTAGCTAGGATCTTTTAACCCTATGTCTACGGTGTCAGGTCAGAAGAGTAGCCAGGTAAGTTTTAAAGTAACAAAAATAGCAGTTTTATTAAAAGACAAACAACAAACAAGACAACACATACACGCCACTAACTGGAAATAGAAATGGAAAGTTTTCGGGGGAGTGGGTAATACGACACCTTTTCTTGTAGTCCTGGAGAAAATGGAGAGTTGCAGGGAGGAAAGCTCAGCGCGGTTCGCTGAGGGAGCGACTCGCTGGACAAACCGACAGCAAAGCAGGATAGCAGTCCGGAGTGTTCTGAGGAAGGCTCAGAATTGGGGACCTTTTATAGGGTGGATTTTACCTACAGGCCATGCCATGCTTGGTGAGAACAAAGGAAATTTGTAGCTGGACAAAGGAGTTGGAAACGGTCAGGTTTTACATGATGAGTTTAGCGCTGGATGACAATAGGATGGCTAGTATGCAATTAGCCCAACATAAAGGACTGGCTCGGCACTCAGCTGGGCGTTTTTGTGTAAAGTCATGCTGAGCAAGGCGGGTTTGCAAGAAGGAATGGTCGCTGAAGCATCGGAGAGGCATTAAATTGCCTGCCTAAATGAAGCCTGGAATGTACAACCATTAACAACCGTGCCTGTTTACGTGCTTGTCTGGTGGCCCTTGCAAGCATGTGGAGTAGGGTGGCAGAGAAAGGTCACATAAAGGCCAAATTATTTGATATCAAGAGATATCTAGTGCTCTCACCAGACATGACATAACGGCAGAAACATTGGCATGTCATCTATCGAGTGCCTCCTTCCACAAATTCCTTTTCATGAATGAAGGTCTATTTTCATAACAAGTTGCACTGATATATGTCAAACTAACTCTTGTTACACTAAGACTTATTTCTAAATAGAGATACACAGGATTCTATTGTCGCTATGATTAAAAGGAATCCATGGTCATCACAGCTCCAATTCAAAGTATTAGTTGGAACCCCTGAGCATCATGCAGCCTTGCAAAGGAAGAGGTGTGTCTGCTGATGTACCGATGAAAAAAGGCCACATTAAATGTCTCATGAAAGACATATGCACAACATTGGAAAGAAGGAAATTATATTCATATAAAAGCATAGAAATTAAAAGTTCTGGATATGGTAGAGATAGAAAAGTTAACTTTTTCACTTAAAAATAAACCAATCCAGAACTTTGAAAGAGGATGGGATGAAGTTTTGAATTGGATAAAGGAATGAGGAAAAGAAGAAACAAAGGAAGAATGTTGGAAATGTTGGTAATAAAAATTAATGATGATATAGAATAAGCATAAGTTGAATGCAACAATGTTAAAAGTAATAGTGCAATAGTGTGATTAACTTTTAAAGTAACTCTTAAATAGAAATAATGTATAAATGGGAATGTAAACACAAATTCAACTGGAAAAAAGATGCTTGGAAGCAGAGGGGAGGTATTTTTCTGTGTAAAATTTCAAAAAAAAATATATATATATATAAAATGTCTCATGAAATAAGGCATCATGAGGGAGATTATTTGGAGGTGGAGCAAGAGCATTCAAAATCTCTTGCCTCTTTCTCCTCAGAATTTGATTTCAAGGAGTGGCAAGCAAATGAGCAAATGTGAATGATAATAAGCATCTAGTTGTCATTGAGCAACAAGCCTTCCCAGGAGTTTTGGAAACCCAGTTCCTTTTCTAGGAGCATCAAAGAGCCAGTGCATTTTTGTCGTGGTGGAACGGCTGCTGTAGTATCCATTGGGCACTGCCCCATGAACTTGTTGGATAAATAATACAATGTCATTTGCTCCACTGAAAAATACCTTTGATGAACATGTGAAACACCTGGGGAATGACAATGCAATAAGGGCTGAGTCATGATACTGCAAACATGGCAAGGTTGCATCATGCTAATGGCTCAGACTGATGACCTGTAAGCAGGAGTGCATAAAGGAGAAGCGTGAATGCTTGCTCTCTCTCTGCTTGCTTGAATCTATGTCTGCCAGTATCTCTGCCTATTGATCTGTGTATCCTGTAAATAGTTGTACGTATTGCAACTGTGAAGATTAAAGCTTCCAGGTATTTTGGATGACACACTCTGTGTCTGTGAGTAACTAACCTGTGGGTAGAGTGGTCAGAGCAATAATGTATCTTTTGTTGTAGTTGTACTCTGCTGCTCACGTTTTTGTTGTTTTTGAAACTCTGCTATATAAGATTGCCTCTGAGGCAATGTGTCCAGAGAGCATCAGCTTTGGAGATAACTTTGTCTTAGTGCTTTAAATCATCTCCCAACAGATCTAGCCTACCTTCTCATCATTTTTTAACTAGTGGGATTCACCGGATATATGGTGTGCGGAGACTCTTGGCATGCACTGCTTTTGGGACAGCATTAGAGTCCAAGTTTAGGTGACTGTAATGGCATGTGTTCTTGTAGGTTATTTGGAGGCCTGATTAGGCTCATTAAGGTTGTGGGAGGCACAGGGTGGCCCACATTCGGTCTGATTTTGGTTACTGCTTGTTACCAAATAGCAAGTTAACAGTTGTGCAGAATTGTCCCCATCCTTGGCTAGACCCATCATAAAATCCCAGATAGGCCTCCTCATTTTACATGTGGTCCTACAGATCCTTTGGAGAGGCCTCTTGCTGAATCTCTGATTCATTTCATGGTCACTGTTGGTATTTAGCAGATTCACGGCATTATACTCGTTCTTGGTAGGCCTCTCACGAAGGCCTGGTTGTGATAACTGAAGCCCCTGTCAGAGCTGCTGATGACGAGCAGCAGCTGTTGGTCCCTGTGGCTCTGGCTGGAGATGAGTCCTGCAGGTCAAGAGCTCCCCCTGCTGCCATGGACCAAGCAGGCTTGGACGTTCCTCTGCCTGCTCCCTTAGGGCAACAGGAATGCAGATGTGATCCCGAGGATGCCCTGGAGCCTGCGTTAATCAGCCCACAACAAGGCAGAGACTCAAGAGAGCTGAGCAAAGGGAGGCTTCCTTGATTAAGTTCAAGAAGCGGTGGCTGGCCACATCTGTGCCTGGGCTATAGAACTGCCTGCCTGGAAGCTTTCCTTTGCTTGTGGCAAACTTTCTACAAGCCCTCTCCTTGCCTGTTCCTTGCTTCCAGTACCTGGCTCCTGATACCTTGGATTGATCTCTTGGCTCCTGACCCCTGGATTTTGGACTCTGACTATGGCTTCCACTTGTTGCTCAGGCTTAGATAAATGGACTGCCTATGAGTAATTGCTTGCTTTGATTCCTCCCAGTGAGACTCTGCTATCTCTCCCTCTCCCTTCTCCAGGCTGGCTTGCCACCCGGGTCTCTGACCTTGACAGTGGTAGGCCTCTAAATTTGCATGTGGTGCTTTGGGTAGGCCTTGTTAAGCTTCTAATTTGCCTTCCAGCTCAGGCCTTCCTATTTGGTAGGCTTGTAGGCCTCTAATTTTCAGAGTTGGTGTGCAGTGTTTGGGGCTGGCCTGAAGGTTTGTGCTCACCTTAAGTTTTGTGATGAGATGTTGGATCCTTGGGTTGGCCAACCAGTAATGGATTGCTTGGGGAGCAATTCAGGTTGTAAATTATCCTTGGGAGGCTAGTGTTTTGCCAGAAGCTGTGGAGGAGTTCTGGGAGACAGCCTGCCCCAGCCGCTCCCATATTTGGTTGCTCCCTGCTTCTTTTGAGCATCCCATGAGATGAAATGTGAGTAGGAACAGTTAAATAAAGTGGCCCATAGCTCATCCCAGCTTTCTGTGTGTGGTCTCATTATTTCATGAGTTGGTCAGCAAAAGCTGTAACTTTATAGAACAATCTTGATTCCTAACTCCTGAGTCAGGATTAGGATTCACCTAACTCTAATAATTCTTTTTAACTTCTGCATTGGATTCTAATGTAAAATAGATGGGGTATTTCGTGAGTCCACTGAATAAAATGATTGAAAATTCAACTCCATCTAGTGAGATTTAAAAAATAACCCAGTGTCAAAAAATACTCCAATTTTATTTACTTCCCTTCCCATGAGAGTCAGGTTTCTTTGTGTTTAATCCATGGGTTATAATGAAGTAATTTTGTTATTTCTTGTTCAATCAGTAAATAAGGGGCAGCCATCTGGCAAAGATGCACCTTGCTGGCACTGGGACCATCTGTTAACCTGTGATATAAAAAGATGGGACTTTTGTATCATATTTAGTTTTCAGCATGGGAAGGGTTTGGTTCCTCATAGGTGTTTTAAAATGTGGATGTCTGCAGAACAGTCTTTGGAACTGCCAAAGAGCTATTGGAGGCTGGTGCTAAAAATAGTTGAGAATTTTCCCAGCGCTAGGGCTTGTTGAGCTCAAGTGAACCGTGCTTGCTAGTGATTTAATTGTCTGGCAGAAAAAAGACAATTGCCTTTACTAGGTGCATATGTGAACCAGTCTTAACCATAAGCAGCCCAGGATCAATGTATTCAAGAAAAACCAAATATTGATTGCAATAATTTGAAGACTGGTATTGTAAAGCTTTCTTCTCTGATGTGTTTTGTTTAAGTAACTTTCTAGTCATAAAAATAAAACAATGTTAATAAATGAGAGAAGATTAGGGAAGATAAGGTGCTTGTAGATATTGAAGAGACAAATGGTGAATAATAATGAGAAAGACAAAAAAAAATCAGTGCACAAGAGTAGAAACTGAAATAATGCAACTCAGAACAGATAACTAAACTATGATCATACTGGTTTAACTGCTTCTGTCACTAATAGGCTGAGAGACAGTCAGATTACTCAGAAAAAAAATTAAACCTGTTTAATGATGATACACTGATCGATTGATTGATGAACAGACAAAGTAATGATCATTTGACTACACAGAAAGAATTATACTTTGACAAAAGAAATATAAAGGAGTTTGTAGCATTTATTGTTCTGACTTTAAAGTGCATACAGCTATATCTAATACCCTGCTGAAGATAAAGATGCAGTATAATTGCTGTTCTTTGGAAAATCAGGTCAGCTGAGTTAATCACAAGCTATTATCTTGTCAGTTACTCTACAGTAAGATCCCATGGATCAATATCCGTTTGCATTCCCAATCTGTCTCCCAGATGTTTGCCGGAGGTGGTAAAAGGCTATGATCCAAAACAACAGGTACATGTACACCCCTCAGTAACACAATACTTCATGCCTTATCTTTCATTAACTTGTAAGTAAAAATGTGAAACAGCTGCCACAATGAAAAAAAAAGCCATGCTGTCTGATCAGCAACTGTTTTACATGCGCAAGCAATCGCCTTGCTTGGATTACACATCCCGTTTAGTCAGTCAATGCTGAATTGGTGACTCACGTGCATGAAGAGTGAGGCACTGCAGTACGCACAACCCATCATACACACTCTTAAAATTGCATTTGTAGCTCACTTCAGCTCAAACACACTGCTGTTTTTAATTGATTACAATTGACATGCTTATTTTATCATTTATTAGTTACATTTCTATCTCATATTTTCTCTGGTGTATTGTGGGTGGCATATATAACTCTTCTTCTCCTTGCTTTTCTCCTCACAATAACCCATGAGGCAGGTCAAACAGAAGGAGAGTGACTGCCCAAAACTCACCAAAGGAGTTTGATGTCTCTATGCGGATTAGAACCTGTATCTCTCAAGTCCCAGTCCAATACTCCAATCATTCCACAACTCTGGCTCCCTAATTTAGCTGCAAGTTGTCAAGATGTGTGATCATGTGTGCATAAAAAACCTAGCCTGTATTGTTGCAGTGACCAAATGATAAACATGCATTTATAATAAAGGCAATGTGATGCTGAAAGATGGAGGACACAACCAATCATGATGGGTATATCTTGCCTCTAGTTTCCAAGAGATGTTGGCCCTTTCTGCACCATACCTGAGTCCCGTTACTTCCCAGCATCATCATTGCAATGCCATTGGTGGGATGGAAGCATGTCCTCAATGCTGTCCTCCACACCCAGCTGCCTGCTGGTGGATGAAAAGTGTTCAGGACATGCTCCTTCCTTCTGCAGTGCAGCTGGCCTCTTCTGGCCTGCACTGATGAAAAAAGCACTTGATAGTGCTTCTGCCCTTCCTGCATGGCCCCAGCCAATACAATCATTACACAAAAGGGGCCTATTAACCAGATTTGTTCCCTGGTAATAGTATACTGCATGATCATGATGGCTGGAGATGGGACGGGGCAGAGCCTCAACGATGTCATGCAATGCCATGTGTCATGGACCAGCTTCAACATGTCCCCATGCCAGGATGGGGCCATGGTGAGGAAATGGCCATTGTCTTTGAATGTCAGTTGCTGGGGAACATGCACGGGGCAAGGGAATTGCATTGATGTACCCTACATGGGCTTTGCATAGCCAACTGGTTGGATATACTGGGAGCAGAATGTGGGACTAGGGTGAAATTTAGTTTATTCAGATGTTACTGTAGTTTCTAGCCCAAACTTGGGGGGATATTAGATATCACTTTGATATCAATAATTTGGCCTTCTTTACCCATTCCTCTCCATGTGCTGCAAGGTCCCCCGAAGAAGCTCGCAGACAGGCACGGCCACTAATCGCTGTAATATTCCAAACAATACAGGCTGGCCAGAAATAGCCGTCCCGCCGCTTCAGGAGACCTCAAAGGCAAGTACTCTATTATGTATGCACACTACTTACAAAGAACTCCCTGCCCCGAGCAGGCAGCTTGATTAGACGAATCCTCATCTGTCAAGCACTCTGTGTTTCCGTACTGTCTACTCTATTGTTAATATGGACTTAATCATGCTAAATTCTGACCTTTCAGAGGCTTTGTCTCCAAGTATGGACTAGCCTACGGCCACATTTTCCCCTATAAAAACCCCTGATTTTGAGAGCTTCTCCGGATTGCTCCCGATTTCCATCCCACCTTGCTGCCGCTTTGCTTGGCGAGCCTTCCCCTCCGTCCCACGTACTGAGAACTCCATACCTCCGAACTTCTGCTGCAGACTACCCGGGCTTCAGGACAGGTGTAGTATTATCCAAACCAACAACTCTTAAAAATTTCTCTATCCCACTCCAACCTTTATTTCTATAGTTATCTGTGTGAGTGTGCTGCATACACTGTTTGACTGTATTTTAATAAAGATCACAATTATTTCAATCCTGTTTGCTCCTTGACTTGGCCTGACCCCGTAGACATTGGGTGAAAGACCTTGCTCCGTTGCCCTGCCTCTCACATTGCTAGCTTGTGCTCTTGGCTAATTTTCCCAACTTATATAATTGAGAGCACCTTTAGGTGTCCCTCCTGGGACCCCCAGAAAACAGGGTAACACAAAAGCACTCCCTTCTTAGATTGCTTGGAGTATCAGATGTAATAGTAACTGAGATTTTTCTCTTTTTTGTAAGCAAAAATCCACGAGCGAGGAAGACCTATGTACAAATGTGGAAATTATGGCATTTGGGCCATGTTGACACAATTATTGTGTCACAATATGTAAAGGGTTAATCTTACTTGATGCTGCGCTGCTTCTTCTGACCTTGCTCTTTAAGCTCAAGGTGTAGACTGAGATGAGGCTACGCAGCTGTATGTTAATTTATATGTTTGACTAAGGGACATGTAAAGTACCTAATAATGTACAGCTGTGTGGAGTGTATATAAGCTGTTTGGAAAAGCACTCTTTCTCTCCCTCTCTCCCTTTTCTCTTGTCTCCTCACTGTGCTGGTTTGTATGTTACTCTGCTGTTTTTATTGTTTAACTTTATGACGGGCTTTTGCTAAATGCCTTAATTTGTTACCCGCAATAAACCTTTTGTATTTTTCCTTATTGTGGTCTGAAGTGGCTGTTTTTCCTCTAGGCTGTAGTTTATGCGAGAGGTTCTTTGGAGGTCCTTGTTTGTTTAAACAAGTACCCCAGTTTTCAGGCTTGCTAGGCAGGCAGCCGACATATTGCCTATCAGTTCTGGGCCAGATCCATACAGAATTAACTGATATTAGTTCTAATTCATTTCAGTGGGATTTAGATCATTAACAGAGTAATCTTGGATTGGTTAATACTTTTCTTCTCTTCCAAAATGTCCCTATTGTAATTAGGACAGAGATAGCATGGCGTAGTGGTCTGAGCCCTGGACTACAAACTTGGAGAGCAAGGTTTGATTCCTTGCTCAGCCATGGAAACCCACTTCGGTGACCTTGGGTGCATCACACACTCTCAGCCCCAGAAAAACCTTTGATAGGTTCACTTTAGGATCACCATAAGTCAGAAACGACTTGAAGGCACACAACAACAACAATAATTAGGACAAGACTTGGATTATTTAGATTTGTGCATTAATTGTAAATATTTGCCAGTTGCTTTGGTGTTTGTATATTTGCTTACCCTTATTCATCATGTTTGATTACTGCTTTGTTTTGTATTTTTTCACATTTTTAAAAAAATAAAAATTATTTTTTGGGGATTACCACTCCAAAAGTGATCATACTGGCTTTGGATTCTGGGAATTTTAGTCCAAAGTTCAAACACTGATTTATTGTCCAAGTTCTGATTGTGACCTCAGTTGATTTTAGTGGGTCTTATATTCAACTGGTCTAATCTGGATCCAACTGTAAGCTCTTTGAAATGCTATTTATATTTATGGATTGTTATATTCTTTTGCTCTCTAGTCTTTCCAACAGAGATCTGGAGTTCTATTAATGCAATGCATTGTGCGAGATATACACAGTTAATCTGGTAAGCTAATTGATGTATCTATGTCATTTGAATTGCAAAAGTTGGAGCCTGTCTTAGTAGTGCATAATTTTGCTATTTTTATATGGACTGGGATAGCAGAGAAAAGGGACAGATGCCCAAAGGTTTGTGGGGGAAGAATTCATTACTGTGTTCATTATGATGTTTTAAATATAGAGCATGCTGTTTTATTCTCTTCTCCTATTTATAAAAAGAAACAAGATACAGAAGTGATATAGTTAGCATTTCTATAGTTTGGGCAACCTCATCAAAAATTGGCACAGTTTTTTCAATGACTGTTATACATATAGTACCATTTTCATTCCAGTTATAGAAATGGTTCTATGTCAAATTTCGGTGTTATTTTTTTTTTAATGGTGTTGTGTGTAGACTCATGTGTATGCATTTTGTCCTGGGGCACAGCAAGCTATTAATGACTTATCACGTTGTAGCAAAAAAATTAAGAGGAAGCATTGATTCTTTTTGACAACAGATGAAGAATTCTTTTGAATTAAAAAAATCAGAAATAATTTTCTGAAAACTGCCAATGCTCAGTGTAAAATATCTCACAGCCTCCAATTTTTTTATAAGTAGAAAACTATTTTCCTTGTGTGAAGTTGGACACGTGACAAGGTAAAAATCTTCACTGTGACAAACATGCAACAAAGCAACAAAGCAATAAACAAACACACTTTTTGCATGCCGTTTCTAAAGCGAGAAGGCCCCTTGAGCATCACATAAATGGGAGGAGCGGTCTGCATGATGCACTCCCATTTACACGACGCTCAAGGGCCTGATGCAGACCACACACACACCTTTTCATTTTTGGCTTAAAGCCAAAAATGATGCAAGGTCGTGCAATGCTCCCAGGGCCCGCGCACACTTACCTGGCGTGTGGTGCATTGGGAGCTGGGCCGGTTGCGCTTCCTGTGTCAGCGCTAACCTGCAATTCCCAGGTTGCGCTGTAGTAGGAAGGGGTGGGGCGTTCCCGCGACCAGGAAGCTGCTGCAGAACTGAAGCAGTAGGGAAGCGGCAGCATTCCTGCTGAGGCTTCTTGTGTGAGCGCCTCCCTCCTCCTCTGTGAAAAGGTAAGGTGCGAAAAGGCTTAAAGTCAAACAATAAAATATGCTTCATGGGTCTATGAACCAATGTTTTGGTTCTGAGTGAGAGTGTAAGCCCAGATCTTTCTAGCATAATGCTCTGTCTACTCCAAGCTGGCTTTACAAAAAGTCGGATAGGATAATATGCAATACTGTACGTGAAATCCAAAATAGTCTTTGTAGAGCTTGCCCTGCTATTAAGCAGAATGTAATGGGATAAAGGTTTGTCCTTAGAACTCTTTTTTGTATATACTTGTTGTAATGGGAAAAAACAAACAAACAAAAAAACCCCACTGAAGTGAAAACAGATTGTGGCTGGAAGTCCTTATTTTGCACGTCACTACTCATTACCCACATTGTGATGAATGTTGTTATATGTTATCTATATTGTCTTTTTCTTTTTTTGCTGTTTGTCATAATCGTCATTTTCTGTTGATATACTTGTTATTCTGATATCACTTTGTATTCATTTTTATCCATGTTATTTGTATTGTGGTTTCTGGTTCCAGCTCCTTATATATAGTGTGGGTACATTATGTTTCTACAGCTACATTTTCCTTTGTTTTTGTTTTTAAGAGCCTCTAGTTCTATATGTACTTTGTTATTTTCTCCAAATCCTGCCTTTCTTCTTCTAGAATCCAATGGCTGCCTAATGTAACAGAAACGTCCAGACAGGGATGGAGGGGCTAAGCTGCTGGAGGAGGGCTGTGTGTGCCATGTCTGCTCCCCTGTAACTTCTAAGTAAGTCCATTGCTTTCAGGTGTGGTGGAAGATGCAGTTTAGCTGCCAGCTCTGAAGTCACCTTTAACCAATAGTCTGCTTAACTACTGTTGCATATGGTCCTTCACTGCACTCAGCAAGAGAACATAGACTGGACTTGTCAATTTGAAAGCTTTTAGTCTCAAATTGTAGAATGCTGAGACACAGCACTTCACTTCCAGACCCAGGGCACATTTACAGGGGGAGAGTTGAAGATGAATTTGTGTGACCAGCACTGACTTCAGTACACTGATGTAACTTTCTTAATAGGAAAGCTTCCTCTAGCTCAGTGTTGCCTGTCTGACTAGCAACAACTGTACAAGGTCAGAGTGACAGAACTTTCTCAGTCTTTCTCTTCAAGACCTTAACTGGAGTGACTGTTCGCAAGCAGGAGACTTGGACATCTTTGGTTTCCTCTAAAGGTTAGGCTGACGCAGCAGTTGTTCTTCTCCTTAATTATTTATGGATGAGCCAGGGAAAAGCTTGCCAAGGGGAGCAGAAAGTAAAATAATGGCCGGCTATGAAATGTCTGACCTTGAAAGTAGAACTGATTGAAAATAATTACTCCAGGTATATATTTTTTAAACACACACACACACGGACCTCCTTACATTCATAGCCTGTTGTGGTAGCAATGTTCAGCTTTGGCAATAATAAATTACCCAATCATTTTAGCATCTGATTAAGTTGCTTAAGCTATTTATTCAGCATTAGACTTTAACACAACCGACACACTGTGCAACATGGCATTAATTATCTTTGTTTTGTATTATGTAGTACGGGTTGGGCTGGTGTCTGTGCAAATAGGGAAAGGAACAGTGTGTGTATCTGTGTGTATATAAAGCAGAATAGAGTCTCTGAATATGCCCTTGACATTCCACTGAGGCCAAATGTCATTTTGCAAAAGTCAGAATGCTGAAATTAACTCTCCCCCACACCTCTATAATGCTTTGCTATGAGCAGGTGTGTATGAATAATTCTTCTTCTTCTTCTTCTTCTTCTTCTTCTTCTTCTTCTTCTTCTTCTTCTTCTTCTTCTTCTTCTTCCTCCCTTTTTGTTATGGCTGTCTGGGTTGTCAGACTAACATCTGGAAATTAGATATAGGGAAATTATCTGTCTTATGAATTATAATTAACTGTCATTCTCTTCTCAGGGAGCACTTCTGGTCACAGGTGAAGAATACTGTCTCATGCATATTCATACAACTGAATTTTAAAAAACACATTGGAAAGTAATAGGTTTTATTGTATCGTTCCTGCACCTGCCCTCTACAGCACATTTTTCTTTTCTGGTTTCTATTTATTATTGTCTTCCATTCCTGCAGTGGCTGCTTTGTGGATGCCAGGTGTAACTTTATAAGGTCCCTTGATTAATATACCGCCACTCACTAGGGCACATGGCTCTATAAAAGGAAACTTTGCTGACACAGAAAGGAAAACTGCAACTCCAGAATGCTTTGAATTCTTTTTCTAAAAAGAAAAAAAAAGGAGTTGTTTATTGTAATTATACAAGATTATTATAGCATCACATTTATGATAGTAAAACTGAAGTAGTGTCAGCATCTTTCCTTAAGTGTTTACAGCATTGTGATAAATGTTGCCTTGAGCTGCAGGATAAAAACTAGACTCTTAAACATTCATTAATTAGGCATATACATCCCTGTTGCATATGATGGAGGGACTTTACCTATATTTCACCTGAGAGCAGGTTGTATGTGTCTGTATGGCTGTAGATCGTCAAGGTCAGACTAAAGTTGTGCTTTGTCCAGATATTGATATGCTGGTAATAAGGTTGAAGTGATGAAGAAGCAGATTTAAGCAGTTATTAGTATTAGCTATTTAAATTGAAAAGCATTGTGGACATTAGTAGGATTTTTTTTTCTAGGGCAAGGGGATAAAACTGTAAAGTAATTTGTATTTGTAATTTAGATGAATCTTATTTACTTTTCACAATGTTTTCACCAGACATCCTCTATAATGGCCACTTCTTCATCAACCAACCACCTCCTAATAACCACTTTTTTGTCAGATTTTTTTCATTGTCTCTGTGTTACTCTGGCATTTGAACTGCACATATTGTGTCTGGTTGAACATTCTTTTTTAACAGCCCTAGTGGTGCCAGAGAAGACGTCTATCGTTTCTGATGACTGAACATCAACAATACCTGGGCACCAAAATAAGTAGACCTGACCTCTTGAGAAACAGATCTGTCCTGTGTTTTTCATTAAGCATACTGGGTATCTGGACAGTGTCTTTCTCCCTGTGACTTAAATGCTCAGTTCTTTCTCATGCTACATTCCCCCAACAATGGTCCATCAACCAAGGACTGTTACAGGAATGAAGATCATGAGTAACATGTCATACTTGTTCAGCTGGTAAGGCCCTACTCTTTGGGCAACAGACAAAAGATTCAGGGGCTTTATTCCTATAATACACAAAGCACTTACTTTTGAGCAGTCGCATGATATTCATCCTCAGTTGTGGTAAAGCAGCACTGTATCTAGGTGCCTAACCTCACTTGCTGCGCTTGTGT
Source organism: Ctenosaura bakeri (assembly GCA_948474755.1). Classification (NCBI taxonomy): domain Eukaryota; kingdom Metazoa; phylum Chordata; class Lepidosauria; order Squamata; family Iguanidae; genus Ctenosaura; species Ctenosaura bakeri. Next base: position 19,144 of record CAOLHI010005070.1, on the reverse strand, counting down.
GTGGTTATGGGCATTGCTCCATTCCAAAATGGAAGTAAGGTTAAAATTAAAATCTTGTAGTTTTATCTACTGGGCTTTTGGTCATATATTTGTCCACTTGACTTTTGCCATGGGCAATAAAATAGTTTGAGTGTCCTGCTTTGGTTCTAATGAATCATGTGGCAATGAGGAACATCTGATTCACTGGATATAGGATTGAAGACAAAAATTCTGGCTTCAGGTTTGAGGAGGCGCTCAGTGGAAGAGGAGGAGTAGCTGAGTATTTGACCCTCTTTCTCCATCTACCATGTACTTGCAGCATATTCATTTTGAGAGTACTTAATGTTAGACATTTCATTTCTAGTTTCATCGTAACAGGCCCAGAAGAAGCCAATTTACTACGGTACTTCTTGGTAGGAGCTGGACTTTGTACTAATGTCCAAAGCTTATTAGAAGGAGGAGGAGATGATGATGATGATGATGATGCTCTTTGGTTTCATCCTTCTCCCCAGTGTTTTAATAGAGAAATGCTAACTTTAATTGCTGTTCACTTCACTGAAATACTGGGAAAATGGGAAAGAAAAGCACGTCAGCTAAATTATCGAAAGGTTTTTTTTTTTTATTTTGAGTTAGAAGAAAGGAAATTATGGCTTAAGACATCATTTCCCATTTGGCAATGAAGTGAATTCTCAGAAATCAGTTTCCTATTTTACTCTGGCATTAGCCTTCATTTTGTTACTGACCTTTAGTACTCAATTTCAAGATTCTTATAATATTGCTGCATGGTCAAATTGCTCCTCTAAATCCTTCTGAAGAAGTTTTTTCTTTCTTTCTTTCTTTTTTAAAAGCCATACACCCACCATGAAACCCCCTGGTTCTGCTTGTCACTTTCTTTTTCTGTTCATGACGTACCTACTGAATTATGTGATATATTTTGGTGCTTCTTTGTAGAGGAAATAGATATAATCAGAATGATCTCGCTCTCCATTGGCCTTGCAGGGCATATGCTATTAAGATGATGGGCAAGTCCTGACATCCTCTTCTCCCCTTATAACCTAATTTGATGAGTTTCAATACAAGTGCTTGGGAGACTTGAAGATATTGTGGCAGTTTTTGCTTTCAGTTTAACAGGTATTACATAAATTGCACAACAGTTAAGTCTTTGTGTTAATGCTCTTGTCTTCTCTGAAGATGTAAGTATGTACTTTTGGACTTTTTTGTGTAGTGGGTTGGGAGGATACAGTCCTACCATTAGAAGAGGAAGGGTGTTGCTCTGGTCAGTAGGGGCTGATAGACAAGAAATTCAGCTAAGGGATTGGCAGACAGAGCTGTGCATATAAACTGTGACCAAGTGACCTGTTTCCCTGTTGAGTCTACTGTCTAGGTGCTAACTTGGGTAGGTAACTTCAGGGTTCCTAAATTTCTTCCTTATTTTTAAATCAACCTGAACTGAACAGCCTTTAAATACAGTGCTTCACAGGTTCCAACACAACAAAAAGTAAGAAAGGCAAAGGTGAGGAATAAGTATTCGCTTTTCACTCTTTGTTGTGTTGTGACTTGAAGCTGAAATGGATTTCACCGACATTGTTGCCACTTGATGTACACAGGATACTTCTGTGAAGGTGAAGAATATTTTTGTTGTGGCACAAAAATTCAGTAAACAAAAGCAAACTGGTATGTGTTAGTTATGTGTTTGCCACCACTACTACTACTAAGTCAATATGTGGTAAAAGCACCTTTAGCAAGAGTTACAATTAGTTTTCTGTGGTAAAGATCAGCTTTGCATATACCTGGATCTTGCAGTGTATCCCCATATTTATTTATTTATTTATTTATTTGGCAAAATTTCTCGAGCTTTGTCAGGTTGAGGACTGTTGGTGAATAGCCACTTTAAAGTCTTCCCACAGATTCCCAGTCAGACTGAGCTTTGATTGACCCATTCTATGACATTCTGGTTTTTGTTTTCAAATTAGTCCAATGTTAAATTGGCTGGGTATTTGGGGTAATTGTTCTATTGGAAAGTTAACTTCCACTCCAGTCCTAAGTACATTACAGCCTGAAACAGGTTTCCCTCTAGAATACAGTATATTTGGTTCCGTTCAGTTTGCTGTTAATCCTGTTCCAAAAGCAGTCCCAAAATATGATACTGCCATGCTTCACTATGAAGACAATTTTCTCAGAGCAAGGACCTCTGTTAGTGTTGTACCACACGTAGCATTTTGTCACAAGGTCCAAAAGTCCAATTTTAGTCTCATCAAATGTGGGAACATTTTCACATGTGTTTGTTGTGCCTCCTACATGCTTTCCCCACCTCTACCCCATTCCAAAAGGGCTTTGGGATCAATTTGTTTCAACAATGGCTTTCTTCTTGCCACTCTTCCATAGAGTCCAATTCTGTGGTGAATCTGGGTGATAATTGTCCCATGTACGTATGTTTTCTCTTATCTCAATTAAATATCTCTCCATCTCCTTCAGAGTTATCATGATGATAGCCAAAGTCTACACACACACCCATTCTGCAGGATGTGCTCTTTTCATAACTGAACATACTTGTGGCTGGAAAACATGGTTGAAAGCATGCTGACCAGAAAGCATGTTGCCAGATCAAACTGACCAGAGACATGGGCAGGTCATAAGTTCAGAGAGGATTCAGCAGGAAAACCAGATGCTAGTGGGTTTACGTGAATCCTTTCAACACTTCAGGCTTTGTACACAGCTGAAAACAATGGAAGGTGAAACTGCCCATGGGAAGCAATCAGCGATCATCCTTCTATTTTGCCCAACAGAAATCTTGCCTAGCCCCCTGCCTGACCAAGATATTAATAGATAGTCATGACTTCCATCAGTGTTTTGTCTAGGGATGGGATGAATCAAGAATTTTCTGAATCTGAATCCGGATCTGAATCCTGGAAGGTTCTGGGAATCCACGAATCTCATTAATCTCGAATCTTTTGAATCCTTTTTTAAACAAGAGTTTAAAAAGCGAGGGAAAGAAGGATAATCTTGGGCAAGATATACTCTCTCAGCCTTAGCAAAAGCAAATCTCCCTATGAAGAAATCTGGCCAAGACAATTGCCATAGTTTTGCCTCAGGATCTCCCCAGATTGAAAATGACATGACAGCCCATTCTGCACAGGCAGGAAAATGTGGATTAATCCCACATTTTCCTGCCTGTGTGAACAGGGCCACATACTACAGTAGAGAGATAATCCAGGTCAAAACTGGCTTTTGTTTGTGTAGCTCCTTCTGGCATCCTGGGGTTTTGTAGTTTGATGATGCACCAGCACACTTTGTCAGAGAAGGCTGTGACACCTTGTACAACTCCAAACCCTAGAATTGTGTGTGAAAGGTTTGCAAGGGAGCTATGCAAAGGAGTGTTTCAACTGTCCTTGAAATCTTAAGCCTGTAGCTTCCAGTCAAGTACTGAACTTAAATATGAAATGTTCAATTTAAATATCTTAGAATACAAGCCCAAATGTAATTTCTGAAATTGTTAGCAAAGGCCATTATTACTCCAAGGGAAAACCTCACCTACTTACTATCTGGTCTCCCAGGTTTTCAGGTCTCCCGGTCTTCCTGGTTTTCAGGGATCTGAGTCTCCAACAATCTATTTAGTTGGGGGATTCAAAAGGTTCGGTTTGCCTATTTTGGCACAGGGATTTGGGAATCTCAGATCCTTACCCAGGATTTGAGGATTGAGTTGGCCCATCCTTAGTTCTGTCACTTAGAATCAAAGCAGTCAGCCTATTTTGATCTCCTTTGTCAATCCTGTGACAAATCCATTACCGCTTTGTCTATGCATTCTCTTCAGAGTAGGAAATAAGGTATATAAACCCTAGCTTCAGCCCCAGCTGCCCTTCTGTGCTACCCTCAGATGCAGTCAGAGCCCCTCCACTTTGACCTCCTTCTTCAGGACTGGTAACTACCACCCTTTCCACCACTAATCTCTCTCCATCCAATCTTTCATTCACACTTTCCAATAGCCTTGTACTTTTGTTAAGAGTGTCTGATTTCTCATGTGTTTGTAAACTCAAATAAAATACTTTGTTTAACTTTAAACTGGAGTACTCCCTACAGTTAGTACTGGTATATACTGGGAAAAGATCCTGCCATTACCCTCCTCTTACAGGCCTCCTTTGAGCTATAATTCCCCCAAATTTTAAGGAGATGATGACATTTCGGTGGACCCCAATGTCCTCCACCTCTTACAGTAACAGTTGGCCTCTGGGTTGCTCCTCTGACTGAAGCCCTCCATACCTAGTCATTGAGTTTGGGTGGATAATCTTCTCTAGGCAATGCCACAACTGAGTCATATTCTCCCCATTTGCAATAATGAATTTAAAGTTGCTCTGGAGGAAGTTGTGAGTTTGTTTTGTTTTTTTTTCTTAAAAAAAGCCAGCCTTGATTGGTGCTTTTCCATAACTGTTTCCCCAACTTGTTTTGAAAATGCCTTGATCTTTATGATGCTGCTTGTGCAGATATGTACTCTAACAAATTCTGGAATCTTCCAGAGAGAGGTGTATTTAAGCAGAAATACTGTAGCACTGGAACTGAATACAGGTGGAATCTAACCATTTATGTGACTCTGGAGGGAACAGCTTGCAACAAAACTTATTTAGAACTGTCACAGTAAAGGAACTGAATATTTACGGAAACAAAAAATGCCAGTTTATTTTTGTTTACTGAACTTTTGTGCCACAATAAAAACATTTTGCATTTTCACAGTGTTGTGAGTTTTGTGTATATCAAGTGGTAACAATGCCACTTAAATCCATTTCAGTTGCTGGTTATAACTCAATAAAAGGGGGGAAATAATTTATGTGTGTGTGTGTGTGTGTGTGAATACTTCCACAAGGCACTGTACATGTCGTGTTAAATGAAGGCCTTGGTTTCTTTTTTTTGTAAGAATGGATATCATTTCTCTGATCAGTGAAATTTAACCCAGATGTGGGAAAGCTGTGGCCCTGCAGCTGTTTGCAGACTATTTTCACCATCTTACATAAGCTTGTTCATCAGCAGCTAGAGAGCCACAGATTCCTCATCATTTTTCCCTGTGTGGTCCTAACATGACTATTAACAAAGGAAGTTTCATTCCCAAGGCAGATAGTAGCAGGGATGGGGAGTGGAAGTTTCAGAGGATCATTATGTAGGAAGAAAGGCCTAAAGCCTATATGCCACAGTCTTGATGTTGATCAGAGGTGCTAGTTGACATAACAGGGAAGATGGAAATGAGGACAGAGATTTAATATAATTGTGGTACTTTGGTCTGTTGGCAATAAAAGAATGCTTTCCAGTGCAGTCCTGTGCATATTTACCCAGCAGTAAATCCTACTGTGTTTGACAGAGCTTATTCTTTACTGCCTATAAATAATGATAATAGGCAACAGAAAATAGAATACAAGGAGCTAGCTTGCATTAGATGGTCTTGAGAAATTCAGTCTTTGTAGATTCCAGTGCCAATGGAACAGATCTATATTTGCTCACCTCCATTCATCCATCACTTCTTGGACTAATGTGCAGACCAGAATTATCTACCAGTGTGCTCTTTTCTGCACTATTCAAACACAATTTGCACTCATCTTTTCCCTACTCCACTTCTCAAAGCATTACAATATATTTGAACCTACTGATTTTGGAGGGAAAGAAATTTGAGAAATGTGTACTTTGATAGAATGTGCTTTTAAAATAGGTTTTTAAATGTGAATGTCCATTAATTTTGTAAAATGCAGATTAATGCACCACTAATATGAGTGAATAGATGCAAATACGACAGAGAGGCAAACTGGCCTGGACCTCATATTGGTTGCAAGGTTTGGCAATCTTGTCGACTAACTTTCTACCCAGTTCCGGGAATATACCTAGTAAGTTTCCTAATCTCCTCAATGAATGCTACTAGGAGAAGATGAGATGCTATTTAATATTGCTTCCAGACAGAGACTTTTCTTGAATGTCAAGTGTTCCAGTTCAGAATGCCATATACTTGCACAGAGACAGCACTAAGCACTCTTAGTCCACAGTGTCTGGCATTCGGACAAAGTGTATTCTGGTAGTACTGTAAAATGACATTGGTCCTGCTAACTGATAGATGCTGTTAAGTGGTGAAAAAACATTCTCTCCAGTCCCCCCTCCCACTTTTTATGAAAAGGCCATAGATTGTAAATTGGTTATCACACATACAGCCTCCTCTTAACAGTAATTCTCATAATAAACCCAAACTGCAAAATCTACCGTCTCTCAGTCGCTGAATGGCTCTCATTTTATGTAAATGCTTAGTATGATAATAAAGACATCATCATAGAAATGTCATCAAAATAGTTCATCCTTTTTAAAAAAAATCTGCAGGTAGAAAGTCTCTGTGCTACCACATGACCACTCCCTTTACTGTTCCCTCGTAACATTCTACTTCACAGGGATAAACACCTCATGTTGAGATGGTTCGGCAGACAGAGGGGAAATTAATAAATGCACTGCTTTGTTCTTTTTGGGGGGCAAGTGGGGAGGAAGACACTTTCCCTTAACAACAACTATGGCACTGTTTTTAGTGTGGTTACAGCTACAATAGTGTCAGCATTTCTACTAGACAAACACCCCCTTCTAATTACTTGTTTTGTTTTGGGGAAAAAACACATTGCTTTGTTTGCTAGGAATTTGTCAGAATGATTTTAAGACGCAGATAATGGTTTATATGAAACTGCTGTGAACAAATGGATTAGACATTTGAAAAAAATAAAGTTTTGTGTTTCTGGCTTTGCTTTTAGTGCCTTGGAATCAGTGCCCCTGTCAGTCCATTTATCCTAGGGTCAAACAAAACCATAGGATAAATCCTTTTTCCTTCTTTCCCCAGTTCAGTGGTTCTTCTCCAACAAGTGGTGGGTAAAGAGAAGGAATAATTTAAGCCAGGGCTCAGTTGGCTAAAATTTCTTGTTAAAATGTTGATCTTGCACCTCTGGCCACATGCAGTCTGGATAACTGTAATTTAGCCCTTCCTTAAATCTGAAAGTAGAATATCATACATTCAGATTATAGAAGTGGGGGACTCATAAGCCTGTGTTACTGCCTCTGACACATACATGCGCGCGCGCGCACACACACACACACGGGGCTCCAAAGCTTTGATAAATCCTCGTGTGCCTATGCGACCCCAGTAACCTATAAGAGCTAGACAGGTGTCCTATCTTTTGGGATGATGTTATCAGCACTGTACTCTATGATCTGGCTCTATGAGTGTGGTATTCCTGCTTGCCTGCCCTCCTGCCAGACTTTCAGAATTTTGTGCGAGAGGACTGTGATGGGAACCCAACACAGATATAATATTTTGTGAGAGATACAGAGCATACAGATATATCAGCAGCAGGAAGTGGAGCAAATTAAAAGAAAACCAAAGCTAAGGGACCCTTTCAGACAAAGTGATGGAGGAGCAGAGGAAGGGTGATAGAGAACAGAGAGTTTGCTGGTGAGATCACTTTAGTCCTAGACCCACCATATTTGGTTCTGTTCACTGTTGCTTCTGACCCTGCCCATCAAAAAGCAAAACCCCTAGAGAAAATTTCAGCAACTTAAAATGGTTCTGTAAGGGGCTTTTTCATGGTCATAGATTTTTTGTGAGGAACATTGTGGTCGCAATCTAAATAACTGGTTTAGCTGCAGCAAAAGCTGCCCCTCCTAGCAAACTCATCACAAATTGCTTCTGAGAATCTTCTTATTGTCTAAAGTGATTGTCAAAGTGGTATAGATGGGGAGGTTGTTGTGTGAGAAATGCAAATCCAAAGCACCATGATGCAGTTGCCCAGCAATCAACTCCACCCCCCCCCCGATTATTGCCTGTACTCCATAAATTTATCTTAGAAGCAAATCCACTATGAAGCAGAACAAAATATCCACCTCATATGGCAGATACTAAGAGACAGGAAGCTGTAGCAAGACAGTGGAGGACAGAACTATACATGTGGCATGACCTACCCTGACACACCTAAAATAATCTGCTTCTCCATCACATGTAGCAGGAAGTGCTGTCTTATTATTTGTGTTGAAGTGAGAAGTGGGAGACAGGTATCATCTTCCCCTTTGTCCAGGCCAGCAAAATCTCTTGAAAAGGTTCCATACTCTGAGGAAGAGGGATCCCTCCAGTAAATTACGAGTTCTACTACATCATTTGTTTGGCCTTAAGAGAGGTTGATTCACTTCTCATTCAGTTTTCTGGCCAGCTTAAATTAAAATCTCCTTAACAGGGTCCAATAATCATTGAGCTATCAGGTCAACATGGTTTCCCTGGAATGCGGATTCTTGTGCCACAATATATCTTTTAGGTTTTGTTTTGTTCTGTTTTCTTTGCATCCCGCGGTACAGCAAAGGGAAGAATCACAAATGCTCTGAGAAATTGCAAGGCAGGAAATTGCCAGTTACTTTGCTAACGTTTGAACAAATTGGATTCACCTTCAGCTGACATTCCCTGCCCAGCTGAGTACCTGCTCTCTTTGTAAGCATCTTAAGGGGCAGTTTATAAAATATATGGAGTAGCTTCATGTCTGCTTTTCATGAAGTGTGTTTCTGATTTGTTTTGCTAGTCTAGTGCAGTAAACTTTTTTTTCCCTCTGAGAGAGAGAGAGAGAAAGAAAGAAAGAAGAGAGAGAGAGAGAAAACACATGAAGGGGAGAGGGAGATGTGGAAGTTATGTCTTCATGGTCCAAGGCTGGATCCTCTTACCTCACTTAATGACTTCTATTAGTCCCTTATCCCTTAAATCACTGTACTTTACATTCTTAACAGCTTTTTATGACATACTTACCCAGAATGCACTTGTTATGGGGCTTTAGTTGGCATATTAATCAAAGATTTGTAGAGAAACCTAAGCAAATAAACTCAAGGAAAGTGCAGTTTAGCAGCACAGGTACCATGTCGGGGTTTTAAAACCAAATTGCCAAGGCTGAAGCTGGCCATAAGGTAACTGTTTTTATCTGTCATGATTACCCAACAAACGCAGCAAGGTGCAGATAAATTTTCAAAGAGAGCATTCAAACTGGCTTATAATAAATTTCAGCTTAAAGACTTCCAAAGAGGATGTTACACTCCTCAGGATGATTTCAATATTGCCAGGGATATTTTATCATGCTTCACTACAAATGAATGGATAGGCCTGACTGAAAACAGAGTCCCAAGGGGCTTCTAAGATATATGCTAAAAGTTGCTCTTAATTTTTGAATCCATACCACACATCAGGGCTATCAGTTGCTTTGGCATGTTCACATGATGCACTTCTGAAATTCTTCCACTAGATTTTTTTAAATAAAATGATGATGCCTAACACACACAAACACACACACCATCATGGCCTGGAAAATTAATTCCATTTTTGTGTAACTCATCTCACTAGGAAGAATTTCCTAATGATAAGAGCATTTTGACATTGGAATACACTGCCTGGAGTTTGGTGGAATTTTCCTCTTTGAGTGTTTTCAAACAGAGACTGGATGGCTTTTGTGGTATATTCCTGCATGGCAAGAGGTTGGACTTTATGGCCCTTGTGGTCTCTTCCAACTCTATGATTCTATCGCCAGACAGTACAACTGTGTGTGCATTTGTCTTTGCCCTGCTTACTATTTAGAAAGGATGTACCAAAACCAGTTTCTCACAGTTTTATCCTTGTCTTTTTTTTCAAAGGCCCTTTTTGCACCCTACCTGGTGCCACTGGTGTCGCGCAGGGATCGCACGAAAAGCCTTTTCTGGGAGGCACTTGTGTCCCTCCGCTTACCCTCCGTACCAGCTCTGTGCTAGCTCAAAGGAAGCATGAGCACTCTGCCCCTTCCTTCTGCAGCGCAGCCAGGTACTTTCCCAGGCTGTGCTGGGGGAGGAAGCATGGTGGTCATGTGTCTGGAGCCTCTGTATGCAAGGTAAGTGCATGTGGGGCACGGGAGGGATGCGTGATCACACATCATTTTTGGCAATGAGCCAAAAATAATATAACGTGCGATCGCCCTCTGATGGCCTTGGGAGCACCACACGATTGTGAGGATGTCATGTGGCATGGTCTTTGCAATCGTGCGATGCTCCTGAGGCCATTTCTCAATGGGACTGGCATGCGAAAAGGGCCACAGAGATGAGAGTAACATACATGATGGGCGAGTTGTCACCCCATTAAGAATCCTGTTTGTTCTCCAGTGGGATTTTTCTTCACTTCTTATATTTGTAGCATCACAGAGTGAGACACTGAAAACTGTTCATACCTAGAAGATATTTGCGGCATTTGCTTTCCTTCAATAACTGTCTGTTCCTTTCCTTTGGATATTTAAACTCTTATCTCTAAATGCTCAGCTGAAGTAATAAGTTACTGTAAGGCCCTTTTTGTATGCCAGTCCTGTTGTGAAATGGCCTTGGGAGCGTCACGCGATTGTGATGACCATTCCACATATGACGTCCTTGCAATCACGCAACGCTCCTGAGGCCATTAGGGCATGATCACAGATTATATCATTTTGGGCTCATTGCTGAAAATGATGAATGATCGTGCATCCTTCCCATGCCCTACTTGCACTTATCGTGTGTGCGGAGGCCCCGGACATGCGGCCATCATGCTTCCTCCTCAGCACAGCCTGGGAAAGTACCCAGCTGCACTGCAGAAGGAAGGGGAGAAGCGCTCATGCTTTCTTCAGGCCAGCACGGAGCTCGTGCAGAGGGGACGTGGAGGGGACACGAGTGCCTCCTGGATGAGGCTTTTCGCAAGATCCCTGTGCGATGCCAGTGGCACCAAGTAAGATGCAAGAAGGGCCTAAATCTAGAAACATGTCGAGTGAAGGAAAATTTCCTTGGGGGGGCAGAATTCATATCCTGGAGGGCAATGTCCTCATTTTGCCCCTCCAATAGCAGTTTCCCATGGTTGGACAACCTCTGTACCTCCAGAGGCTTTTGGATTGCAGTCTACAACTTCCATAACTCCTTGCCATTGTTTTTGCTGGCTATGGCTGATAGGTATGGCTCTCCAACAACATTTGCACTTGTCCACCTATATTTTGAAATGTTACAGCTTGAACATGGAAGAAAATAATTACTTATGTGTTTCTCCAAAAGAGAATGCCAATCTGCATAAAATCTGCATGTTTTAATTTATATGTAGATACATACTGAGAAATAATTACAATAGCTGAAACAAAATTGCAGTGTTTTCTACTAAGTGTTAAGTTTCCGAGCTTCTCAGGCTGCTTCTAGGTGCTGAATTTTGGTAGGCAACTTTATAGCCCATGATTTCCCTTCTTGTGGTTCTTCATGTTTAAACCTGACTTGGACTGTCCTTCACGCAAAGGACACCCTTAAGCAGAGGGCTGTCCTCTGCAATTGTAGGATGAATAGTGGCTGGCATACCATTAATCATTTCAAAATGAAAACAGGCAATTTCTGTGCATGAATTGGTGGGGTTAGTGGCAGACTCTGTCCATCAGTTGATGCTGGCTCAAGCCATCTGGATTTGTAAGTGCCAAAAACAATCACACACTCACACAAACAGCCACATCCACACCCACCACACACCAAGCATTAAATGTCCTGAAAGTTGATGGCTTCAAGCTGCAGACTGCAAGGTAACTCAAAAGCTATTTATTATGCTGCTCTTATGCTATAAATTTTGTTTCTTGTTTTAGTTTCTGGCTGCTGCTACCTTTTGTGATATGTATTATGTTGCACTTGGTCATTTAGACAATTTAGGTCTTCTAAGCGACATAGGTGAAGCACTGAGTTGTTAGACAGAGATTGTGAATCCATGACAGAGAGTTCTTAAACTGAATTACAACCTAAATAAGAATGGAGTATACCTGACCATGCACAGAGTGCTTTCCAATTACCATTGACTAACTATAAACTCTCCATGTATTTAGAATATAAGGCACAGTGTGTATCTAAGTATGTGAGAAGAGACTGCCAGTTCTGATTAAACAACTACAGCCTCTCTCTTTACTAGGACTTGTAAAGCAATGGCATATATCCCAAATATTAAAGCCTTAGCAGTTCTCTTTTGTGCAGAATAGGCCACTCCCAGTTATCATTGTCATCTTTTTGCTCCAGCATCTTCATAAAAACAAGGTGGATTTGTGGTTGGTTGGTTGGTTTACAACACCCCTTCCTTGTAAAAACAAGATCTCTATGACTTCCTTTTTGATTGCATGGCTGAGGCCTGGTACACTGCACTCCGAACGTGTGCAGGACACTTTCTTTTCACCACCGCACTTCTTTGTGTCACCCACAGCTGAGGAAGCTGCCTCTAAGTACATTTTTTGACCCTGGCTGAGAATGCACAGTGAGTTCACTTGTGGTTTCCTGGAGAACTCAGAGGTCAGAAGACCAAGCATAAGGGTGGAGAAAACAATTCTGCCTTAATTTGACAAGACTCTCCTGTTCACCCTTATAAGAATTCATCCACTGAAGTTCTTACTACTGAGTGGATTGGACCACATTCTCCCCTTGGGTAATCCCTAATAGCAGCACAGAAGCCATTAGGCTTTAGTCCAGTCTAGCATGACAAAGATACTTGTAGTGGGTGGTGGTATTTTTCTCTCTCCACATGATCAGATAAATGACTGTCTTCTCAGTTTCCTTGCTGGAGTCTTAATAAGCTTCATCAGTGAGGGAAACAGTGAAAGTGGATTACCAGGGTCAGGAAGAGGAGTACCAGAGTCAGCAGTTCCATAAGAGTGGGGTAGAAAGGTCCCCCAGTAACTTGCTTCCCTTTTCTTTATGGATGCTGTAATGTTGAGGAGGTCAGCCAGCATGATGTAGTGGTCTGAGTTCTGGGCTAGAACTCCAGGACACCAGAGTTTGAATCCCTGTGTTGGGAGTGACTGAATTGGCCATGGGAACTCACTGGGTGACCTTGGGCGAGTCACTCTCTCTCAGTCTCAAAAGAAGACAATGGTAAACTATGTTCTGAATAAATCCTACCAAACAAACCTTTAGGATAGGCTCACCATAAGTCAGAAATGACTTGGAGGCACACAGCAACAGTACAAATGTTAAGTATAATTACCTGGGGGAAAAGTCCTATCAGAGCAATTAGATTAAGCCAATAGGACTTCTGAGTGAATGTCTTCAGGATTTCAAGGGGATATGGAAAATAGAGATTTAGAAGAGATTATTCCTTTTGCTCTATCATGTTACCCTGATTTCTGGGGTCCTTTGGGGGACACCTCAATGTGCTCCATGTGATGGGGAATGGAAACCAGCCAGAGCATGAGCAATAGCAATGCGAGAGTCAGGGTAACCTAGCGGGGTCTTTTTACCCAATTTTTACAGGGTCAGGCCAAGCCAAAAAACAAACAAAAAATCTAATAAATAATTTTATTGAATGAAGTGCACCAACGCAATCACTCACACACTCACTCAAGACCTAGTAAGAAGAAAAAGAGAGGAAACTGGATAGGGGAGTATTGAAGGGATGGCAGCTGCGAAATACTGACCTTTTCCTGCAATCCTTGGTCCCGGAAGGCAGCGAAGAAGTGGGACTCAGCTCGGAGAGGGCTGAGGGGATTACTCAATGGAAGGAGCAATGGTCTGCTGGGATGACCAGGAGTGATCTGAAGAAACACTCAAAACCCGGGACTATTTGTGGGGGAAAAAGTACCTGGAGGACTAATTCTTTCCTGGGGAGAACAATGGGTGTTGCAGCAAAAATGAAGCTCCACAATGGTAACTTCCTTTGCGTGATGGGATTACAAGGTGTTGCCAAAGTCTCAGGATTTTTGGCTGCATTTGGTTGTGGTGTGACTTCATGTAAATGGTCCTCGCTGGATACGATATTTGCTAACTTGGGGCAAACACGCTAATCCTCTCAAGTCGGCTTCTCAGGGGCTGAGGACCTTTTGTTTATTGTGGGCTTACACAGCTTGAAGTCTCCTGGGGGTACATGACTGAGGATTTTACTGGCCTGACCTGGTTTTTGGTCGTTTGACTGTGACTGCCTATGTGCTCATCCGGGCATCCTCTCAGGCACATGGAATCATGTTTAATATCAAAATTGTAGACCCCGGGATAGGGTTTTTCCAGTGAAATAACAATCATCTCTCCTATTTCTTTTTTTTTTTTATTAATTTTTTTAAATTTTTATTAATTATATAACTAAATCACAAATACAAAACAAGAAAAAAAAATTAAACACCATGTGATATACATAATAGTGAATTAAAAAAAAATAATTTTTTTTCTTTTTCTTTTTTTTCTCTTCTCTTAAGCAATACTAACTTTCATTGTTATTTTGCACCTTTACCCTTAAATTTATAAATCTGTTCAACTATTATAATTTCACATTTAATTCAATATTTTTCACATCCCCTTTAATCTATTTCTATTGTTAATTCTTTTAACTTTTTTTTTAAAAAAACATTGACATCACTTATCCTTTTAAATCTATAAATCACAAGTTTAACACACACACCTACTAAGAATTACAAAATATACAACATAAAAGAAAAACAAAACTAAAACTAAAAAATACCCACCCCCCAGAGCCAACTTTTTATTTAATCCACTTTCCAAAATTGCCATTCTTCTTTTGACAGGGTAGTATTACTATCTCTTTTCAGAACTTTATCCAAAAATATTTTCCAAATTTCTTCAAAATCATTCCCTTTAACCAAACCTTTCATAAACCTAATTCTACATGTTAGTTTATCATTAATTACGATTTTCCACACTTCGTTATACCATTCCTCTATTTGAAATTTTTCATTTGCTTTCCATTTTTTTGCTATTATTAATCTCGCTGCAGTTAACAAATTTGTTATTAATTCTTTCTTTACTTGATACACTTAACCTTATCATATATAGATAACAATGCAATATTTGGACATACTGGTATATCTGCTCCTATAATCTCTTTTATCTCTTTAAAAACCTTTTGCCAAAACTCCATTATCTTATTGCAATTCCACCACATATGCATATATGTACCAATTTCTTGACATCCTCTCCAACATAATCTTGAATATTTCTCATCTATTTGATTTAATTTCACTGGAGTCAAGTACCATTTCCACACAAATTTTATAATAATTCTCTTTTATTCTTATTGATAATTTTTTTAAATGACGTTGTTTCCCCCTTTTTATTTTTGTATATCTATATTTTTACTATCTCTTCCTCCCATATTTTTCTAAGAAAATCCCTTTTTGTTTTTTGCTAATATTTTATATATTTCACTTTAATACCTTTTAGTATTTCATTTTCTTGCATATTTTCTCTTTGAATAATAATTTGTTCAAATTTAGTAATTTTTTAAAATCCTTAACATATCTTTTCATACTCTTTGTCCATTGCTCTAATTGTATATAATTAAACCAGGATATTTTAGTTTCTGAATCTCTCTTTCATTCTATCTTTATTTTTATTATTTTCATCCATTCTTTTAACTATAAATTTTTTGTTTTTTTATTTCTTTCTCTATTATTTCTCTTAAATTTATTGGAAATTTTTCCATCATCACTATCGGAGTTAATATTGATATATTCGGTATTAATTTTCTTTTATTTTTTTTCCATATTTCTATTATTTTTTTATAAAAGGATTTTCTATCTTCTCCATTTTTTTTTTGAAAAATTCCTAAAAAAAAATTTTTTTTAAATTTTGTCTCAATATTCATATCTTCTATCTCTAACCAATCTAAATCACCCTTTCCTGAAACCCCCTCTATGATATATCTCAATTGATTTGCATAAAAATACCATTTTAAATTTGGAAGTCCCAGGCCACCTTCTTTTTGACTTTTATACCAATATTTCTTGTTAATCCTCGATTTTTTATTTCCATTACAAAAATTATTTAATATCTTTTGCCACTCCTTTAATTCTTCCTCTATATTTTTATTGGTAGCATTCTAAACAAAAAGTTAATTTTAGGTAAAATTTTCATTTTTACCACTGCTATTCTACCAAACCACGATAGCTTTATATTTTTGTAGTCCTCTAATTTCCTTTTTGTTTCTAATCTTAATTTCTTAAATTTTTTTTCCTGTAATTCTTGTAAATTTTTTGTAATCTCTATTCCTAAATATTTAATTGATTCTTTTTTTTTAATATTTTCTATTATAAATTTTTGTACTTCTTCTTTAGATAATTAAATAACATTATTTCTGATTTGGCCCAATTTATTTCAACCCCGTTTTTCCCCCCAAACTTATTAAATGTTTATCTATCCTATCTATCTTTTCAATTGGATCCTTAATTGTCAACAATGTGTCATCTGCAAATAAGCTTATTTTATTTTTTTCCTTAATAATTTCCCTTTCCCAAAATTCTCATCATTTCTTATAATCGAACATTTCTATAACTATTGCAAATAAAACTGGAGATAATGGACATCCTTGTCTCGTTCCTCTTGTTATTTGAATCTGTTCTGTAAATCCATCATTTACCATCACTACAGATGTATTATGTGAATACAATTGTTTTATTAACCCTTTAAATCTCTCTCCTAATCCTATTTTATTTAAAATTGTTTTTAATGCCGGCCTTTCCCACAATCAAAGGCTTTAAATATATCTAGGGCTAAAATTCCAGCTTTTTGTTTATCTCTGTCCATTATATTTATTTTATTTATCGTTTTCCCTATTAAATTTGCCATCTGTCTTCCTTGAATAAAACCACATTGATCTTTATGTATATACTTATAAATAAATTTATTTAACCTCTTCGCCATTATTGCTGTCAAGATTTTTGCATCTTGATTTTTTAAAAAAGATATTTTATAAAAACCTACCCATAACCCTTATTTGGTTTTAAAATTAATATTATTAGTGACTGCTTCCATGATAATGGAATTTTTTCACCCCTCAATATACTATTATATAACACTTTTAGTTTAGGAATTAGCCCTTTTTTTAAATGTTTTATAAATTCTGGACCTAGTCCATCCAACCCTGGTGATTTTCCTCCTTTTAAATTATTTATTACTTCTTCTATTTCCTCTTCTGATATCATTTCTTCCATCAATCCTTTATCTTGTTCTGTTAATCTTACTTTCCAATTTTCATTAATATACTCCTCTATGTTTTTAAAAGTTTTTATCTTCTGCTAATACAATTCTGAAAAAATTCCTCAAATATTTTTAATTTCTCTTTTTTCCCTTTTTTCTTTACCAAATTTATCTTTAACTACGCCAATCATATTTCTAGTTTTTTTTGATTGTACTGATTTAGCCAGCATTTTAAAATTTTTTATTACTATATTCAAAGTATTCCCTTTCCAAGTATATTAGATTTTTCTGAACTTCGTCCATTTCTATCTTTTCTAATTCATCTCTTTTTGTTTGAAATTTATTAATTTCTGTTTATTTACATTATATAATCATTCTCTAGTTCCTTTATTTCTTTTTCAAATTTTTAAATTTTTTTTTCTCCTAATTGTCTCTTTAATTTGCTTGATTTTTTAAATGCATAATCCTTTTACCACTGCCTTCATTGTATCCCACAATACATCTTGTGTTACTTCCTTATTGTTTATATCCCAAATTTCTTGCCACTCCTTCTCTATTTTATTTACTATCTCCTTATAATTAAATAACTTAGTATCCAGTCTCCACCTTTTTGCTTCTCTATAATTCCTTTTCATAGTTATATCCAAGTTCATCAGAGCATGATCTGTCACTTTTATTGTTTCAATTTCTGTATTTATTAATTAGGTATCATATTCTTTAAAAAACAAAAATATAATCTATTCTTGAGTAATTTTTATGAACTGATGAATAATACGTATATTTCTTTTTTTTTCACCCTTTATTAGCCTCCAAACATCTATCAGTTCATTTCTACTCATAATTTATTCAAAATTGTTATATTATTATATCTATCTCTAATTGATGGATCTGATTTATCTTTCCATCTATCCATCACCATATTAAAATCACCTGCGATTATTTTACTCCTTTATTTTTTTGATCTTATTAAATATTTCTTCATAAAACTCTTTTTGCTTTTCATTAGGTGCGTAAATATTCATTATGCCAAGTTTTTATCTATTTCACCTTGTATAATTACATATCTACCTTTTTATCAATCCCCACTTGTTACAATGAAATTGCATCTTTTGGAAATTATTATTGCAACTCCTCTTGATTTGGATGTACCAAATGCTTCCTCATAAATGGCTACCCAGTTAATCTAAGCTCATTTTTTTTTTCTCTTTTTCCATGTGTTTCTTGTAAAAAAATTATATCGGCCTTATCTTTTTTTAATATCGATTCTATCCTTTTTCTCTTTATTATTACCCCCAAAACCCTTTTACATTCAATGTTGATATTCTCAATCTATTCTCCATTTTTCAATTTTGAATTTTCTAATCCCACTCCCCATTGGCTCAATGTATGGTGCCCCCCTTCCCCTTCCCCCTTCCCCCCTCCCACTCCCCCCCCCCTTCCCCCTCCCCTCCCCTCCCCCACACAAACATTTCTCCCCCCCTTTCCCCCAAAGCGCTTCTGCCTTGGAAACGACCAGCCATGGTCCTGGGGGGGGGGGGTTTCCAACTCCTGGCATAAAACCAATACCCTCTCCCGATTTATTTTCTTTCCCAATTTTTTTTCGCTTCCAAACAGGGTGTTTATAGACCTTTTTTTTAGGGGCATAATCCAAACCACAAAGGGGGAAAAAAAAAACTGTTTTGCTTTCAGTCCGTTTCAACAGTTATTTGAGTTTAAACAGAGTTTTTATTTTCCCTCCAGTTGGAGAAAAATGAAACCAATCCACTATCTTATCTCTCCCTTTTCCCCCATTATTCAATTAATTACTCACATTCTTTCTTTGTTTTGAAAAAAGGGTTCTGAAATTATTTTATAATCATCTGTTCCGGGGGGTCGAATATTTAGCCTCTCTCTGCCATCTAGTTGGCTCCTCCCCCCCCTTCCCCATGTGCCATTGGCAGTACTGTGGGGGGGTCAGTGTGTGCAATGTTGGAACCAGAGAAATTTTTATTAGCAGCAGCACCAGCACCACCGGTCACCTCATTCAGGCCTCCCTACTCCCTCTGAGCTTTAAATATACTCCCCAAAGTAGCTAGGAGTTTTGGTGGGTGAAGGATAGAATAGATTTTCCATAGCAATAAGATATTGTTGTTAGCATCCCTGTTATGATGCATTTGACATTTGAATCCTTTTAGCTTTAAAAAAAGACCAAATTTAGCCAAAATGGAAACTTTCTAGTTGG